>NIUQ01004704.1:0-12939 GCA_002796945.1 Plectus sambesii
ATATATTTGCAAGTCCTGTGTGCAACTTTCGCATTAAATCATGCCTGGATAAGTGTACATAATTTTCTTGTCGGGTCAATGTGCACTTAAGCAGTTTCCACTGTACGCGTCCTTCACTATCAGTTAGCTAAGAAATTCACAATGGTGTCATAACTTTAGGATATGCAAAGTTACGAGTAACCTTTAAAGAGCGTTTGGTTTGCATTACTGGCCCAATGAGAATAAACGAAGCGTACCTTCCTTGTTGGGAAGGCCATGCTTGACCGTCGGAATGACGTGATTGAGGTCGCCATGGTTAAACTTGGCGGCAAGTGCTCGAACCTTCTCCGCGGCCACTTCTGAAGAGAATTATTTTAAAAGGTGGAGGGGAGAGGACCAGGGCGAAAATATCGCAGACTAATCTTTTTCTTATACACTATGAATTATAATTTTTCACTTTCCAAATTAAAGAGAAGACTTCCTATCTTGATTTGCCCTGGAAAGCGCCCTATTAGAATTGAAAATTGACCCGTTTTATATGGAAAGAATTCTAATTAAAGCAGAAATGGAAAATATAGTTATGAGTTCGGTTTAAGTTTAACAATATTGCTTATTTAAGCCTAAACCTACGGTTCAAGAATTGTACTTAATATAGTCTAATCCCAAAGAGTGATAAATATGCAATAATTCGTGAATAGCAAGAGGAATGTAGGATGAAAGATACGAACCTTCCTTGGTGGGCATGAAGTTCTTCTCCTCGGTGTCGGTATGCTTGAGCTGGTCGGCGCTGAAGGTCTCGATGCCGCGTTTCAGCTCCACATGTTGCTTCTCTTGCTGCACGTCTAAATTCAGACCACATTAGTCAATTTACTACGATCCCATTCTCCCATTGAACGCTAACTTCTAATTTCTTCGTCACTAATAAAGTGCTAATGGATTATCACCTCTGCCTCAATGGGCCGATTTCACTGCACGCGTATCGCTCTGTATTATATATAATGCATCATCCAAAGTACGAATGATGAATTTGCGTAGCCAATGTTTGAATCTCCCGCTCGAATCTCATCGTCGTGAGACCAAAAATTAACATTATTACTGACGAAGAACTTACAAGTGAACTCATGCAAATAGAACATCTTCGTACTAATAAGTACCATATTCATGCTACTAATTTATAATGTTTCGCGAATTCGTTTTCGCAATTCTTTTGCATCTAATCACAACACTGAAGTTAAATTTGACCAAAAAAACAACAGTAAAAATACGCTAACAGCGATGTGATTTCGCAAGTTGTCCAGAAACAAGACCTATCATGGAACACTACAACACATCACAAGACGAAACAACCAATCACAGAACAGCACAGCACAAGCACCAAGCCACAGCACGACAGCTGACAAACCTTCTTCGGCAGGAAGACTATTGTCTTCTTCTGTCTGCCCACCATTCACCGTCTCCTCCTCCTCAACCGCCTCTTCCTCCACAGGAACATCATCACCCTTTTCTGTTTCAATATCTAAAAGCACCGCAGCGTGCGTCGCAAGCTAGTGTGAAAGCAAGCTGTCAACTGACGCTAGACGAAACAAACAAACGATACAAATACGACCCGGCAAAAAACACCAATGGCCACAACCTTCCGCGGTAGGCAACGAATTGCGCTCTTCCGTATCCACGTCGACTAGGGTGTTTTGATCAAAGTTCTCAACTTCTTCGAGGAGATTTTCGTGCTGCCGTTCTTCTTCTATATCTGTAAGGTGCAACAATGCAACCGAACGAACATGGACGGACAGACAGACGAAGCGCAAACACAAATTCTGACGTCATACTCAGGAAGCTTGCGGTTTAGGACGGAAGTTGTGAGATGTAATTTTTTGCATCTCGTACTCCTTTCCCACAACGATAGCTTTTAAATACGGCTGTTGATGGTATACAACATCAAGCGAAGGTGGTAATTACCTATTGCTGCGGTAGCTGGTGTGCAAAGTCTTAGCTTACTGATATTAAACCTCAACTGACATATGGTTTTCTCTGCTCACTGCGCTTACCTCACTGTATCGAAATGACAACGCTCACAGTACTTCTGATTCATTCTGATAGGACATTGCGGGAATTCAAAACTCAAATCACATTCTCTTTCTGACAAAATTTGAAGAAATTACGATAATTCTTAGTTTTCAAAATGTAACACTATTTGTGCGTATTATTGGGAAAGTAGAGCGCGCTAGTTCCTTTGTAACAGGTTAGTACTATTTAGTATACACGGAATCGCGCAAATATCTCAGCCTAGCGCAGCCCCCCAGGTAGTTAAAACGCTACACAGCATGCACGTGCTTTTCCGCTAACAACTCTTCTAACCCTAACATGCAATGGAGGCTACAATTTCGCATTCCTAATCCTAACCATAACACGTTCGCCCGAGTGTGTTTGCATTCTATTAAGCCAGGAACTGAATAACACAGCAGAAAGACAATATCGCAGTGGAGGGAGGGGGAACAAAACAAGCTATTAGCGGCGCAGTGGGCAAAGGCCGAAAAGCAAACACAGCGGTCGAACCTTCCGCAGTAGGCAGGGGGTTCTGTTCCTCAGTGTCGACATCATTAAGCTGATTGTCATCAAAGTTCTCAACTTCTTGCATGAGCTCTTCGTGCTGCTCTTCAGCATCATTCGCTTCAGCATCATCTCCTTCAGCGTCTGAAATCGTCTCGTGCGACCGCAAGAAGCGAGCGCGTTAATGCCAATGGTGAGAAGAGAGTGTGAGAAATGCCAATTGAAAGCCGACAGGATATTCGCTTCCTATTGTAGAACTGCGTGCAAAGTAGCTCCGTGCAAGCAATGTAAGCTTAAGATAGCGGAGAAGGGAGCAACGATAGCGTTGAACAAATAAAACATACACGCACACACATGCAGGCGCGACAAGATAGGCGACGAAGTGTACAAACGCACAGATGAACGCAAAGTTACGGAAAACAATTGATTAGAAGTAATGCTAAACTACTTGCTAAGAGCTAAAAAGACGAGCTTCGAAATTCAGAAAAAGGATAGAAAAAATAGTGAACAACAAAGTGTTACATACCTTCCTTGGAGGGCAAGACGACCTTCTCCTCTGTGTCGGTATGCTTGAGCTGGGTAGTGTCGAAGTGTTCGATGCCGTGCACAAACTCGTCGTGCTGCTTCTCTTGAGCCACATCTGAAATTACCAACAATTATATCTTATCACAGCTCTTATCAATATNTGTCTCGATACGAACGACATTATTCCGGCCACAAATGGCGGTGTACAGCGTCAGCAAAATTCTCGCTCTTTACGTGCTCGAAGCGATAAATCGTTTGTCGACTGGCAGATGCAGAATACTTGAGTTTAATCGCAAGCCGATCAACGAGCAAAAGTCGCAAAATGCTCGCGGAAAGGCGAACTAAGAAGACGATGTAATTTTGCGAATGCAAAAGAAGAAAGTAGTAGGTGCACACAATAGGTCCTATAAGTCGTTTCTTTTCACATAAGTCCAAACGACCCGCCGAACAAAGCAGTCCAGAAAACAGCGACAATATGCGTGCGCTGTCTGCTGCAGCATGCAATGCGAAACACACGTTGCACACGTCATTGCGGCAATCGATAAGATTATCGGTAGCACGTTAGGAATGCCTAGGAGAGCGGACCTGGTCAGCGACCTATTTAACTCCTGTTGACAAAATGGGAAGTAGATAGGGAAAAAGGGCACGGCGGCAGGGCAGCGCTCAGAAGGTGCAGGTGGCCGACGGAAGAGCTGAGACGGCCGCGACCAGACACCACCACCGACCAACAGAGATAAGACACGCGCCGGCGACGATAATGCCTTTCTACTCGCCTATCCCCGATCGACTCACCGGCCATCGGGTTGCACAGCGGTTTTTGCACGCCATTCAGCCATTCTCCCTCGCGACTGACCAATCTTTCTCACTATTCACAACATACTAGTAACAAAATGCAAACCCTAAATACACTCTGGTACCAGAAAACGGATAATCTTGTTTCGGGCGCACTAATAATCCATTATTGTTTACAATAGAAACGTACAATTCTTATTTCCGGCTGGCAGTTGATGCAAAAATTCTCGAATCCTATTAGAAGAATTCACGAAATACTGCTGTTCACGCGCTCGACAGCGAAATGGATGACTACTATCACTTGCAGAGCAGAAAGCGTCAGAGAGAGAAAAAATGATATTGGTCACAGCAGCTAACTATTACGCATTTATTGACATGACTAGTGTACAACAGTGGCGACCGATGACCGCCAAATTCTGCCACGCCGAAGATAATTATGCGAGCATATTCAATGGCCGAGAAGGGAAGTTGTTTTTTCCGACCGGCCAACATTAGAGCAATCGGAGAGCGCTGAAGGATGGAGCGCCCATGAGCGCGTCATGCAAAATCGCGCGCAGAGCAGCAGCGCGCGGCGGAAGAGAACAGGCGGAAAGGATGGAGGAAAACGTGCGCATAATTTTTTCGCCGCCTGCACCGAGCTGCACAGACGCATGGGGAGGGCACAGCGGGTCGGTCACAAAGGGGAGGTGATGGAAGGGCGGCCTTTATGGGGAGATCGTGGCGGGTCCGGGGGGGAGGACGGCGGGTGGCGGGCACGAGACGATGATGAGCGATGCCGTGGAGTTGGGATTGTACGCAGCGAATCGGGAACACAACTGGACGAGGCGCCGAGCCGTTGGCCTTGTGCACGCGACGAGGCAAAGTCGGCGCATGACGATGACTCACACAAAACAGCGCAGCACTGGCAGGACTGCGCGCGCGCGGCCGTTCGCTCGCTCTGTGTTGCGGCTATATGGCGCCGGCATGAGTCAGTCCGTCAGCGACGGCGGAATCGGCCACCGGCGCGATGCGTGCGTCCCGCTGCTCGCCGCTGGGACAGACACACACACTCACCACCATCACCAATACCACTGGTCCGTTCGAACGCCTCATCGTCCACCACAACCCGATACGCAGAATCTAAGCAAATGTCGCGCGCGTTTTCATCGGTCCGCTTTTTTGCCGCCGATGGCAATCGAGCGTTCTCTACCCCACCACCAAATCAACCAACCAGCCTACCTCCGTTCTATTTGCCTACCTGAGACGATGATTGGGTAAATGCGCCGCGCGCGCTGGTGGAATAGAGAGACACACACACGGAGTAGGCAAAGAAGGAGCGAGGTAGGGTTTAAGCGAAAAGTGAGAAGAGAGAAAAGGGGTTAGACGTGTTTATCTGTCTGGCATATGGAACGAGGCACTGTCTCTGTACTTACGGGAAACAGAAAACGTTATGTGCGATTGACTTGGTACCTATGGGAAACGCACTGCTTTGATGACATATGCGCTGCTGATGAACGAGAAAGGATGAAAAAGATAGCAAGTCTACAACAGTCGCTGTGAGCGGGTTTTATTCGGACGCGTTCAACCAGCTGATCGGCACCGCAATTATCGTTTGCTGAAATGACAGCGCTTGATCGCGCGTTACTCACTCACTCAGTCACTCAGTCACTCACTCCGCGTAAACAGTTCTTCAATCTCTTTCCTTCCCGAATCCCCCACCCATTCTTTCCTTATCTTTGAAGCCAATAGAGCCAATTAAATTCGTCCTCAGCGTCATCTTTGTTCTGCTTATAACTATGGAAAATGCAGGAAAGAAACTCTACCCAAACGTAGTGCATCCTTCGGGTTGCAATGCATTCTGAGAATATTAATCATACCTCTCCTTTATTTAATATTCCGCATGATGTCAGCTCTGCTCTTCTCGAGTTCAGAGCAGTTTTTGGTCGTCTCAATGCGGCTTTTCGGCCCTCACAAGGGAGAACCAAGAAAGATCCAAAAAATGACCGCAATAAAAAGCCGCTGATTGTGTTTGATTGGTAATTACGGCTTTATAAGCATATTCTGAGCATTGAAATTTATATATTTCAACAACACAACAACATTTATCGGCATGGTAGCGAAAATATTCATCAGCACTTCGTCGAGCAATCATAAGAAACAGATAAGTGAGACAGCTTTTTTAGACATCATTTCAATCGGAGTACACGACATGAGAATTGCAGACCCATCGGAGGTTCACAAATACGTTTATCAAACACAAAGCAGGCCTGCACTTATATCGCTTGGTACAAAGGAGTTTCATCCACGAGATAGAAAATGTTCAACAAAGTAATAACGAAAACTTGAATGCGTACTCGTCTTTGAATCAATATCGCTGTAAAAAGGGGTTCAGCACTATACTTAGAGTTTATCGACGTACAAAATATAATTAAAGGCAGGCGCATTTATAACTTCCCGCCCACAGGCCTATTTAAGAATTGCTGAGAGTGTTGAGAATGCTGAGATGCCGAGTCTCACTTCCACATTTTTCTCAATTTCGCATATGATAATGCAGTGAGAACAGCACAGAGTTGAGACTCAATTTCTCAGTTCACAATTTTTGACAGTTTCCTTTGATAGATCCCATACAGAAACTCAATCTCAATCAACTCATACAGAATCCCATACAGAACCGGCGCATACAGGTTCGTCATATGATTTCATTAGAAGTAAAAAACAGTGTCTCAATGGGAATGCCTTAGACACTAGGTAAATGAAGAATGGAATCACTTTGACTTGAAGGAAAAAGGCGGAGAAGCGCACAAAAATAGGTTAAAGCACAGCAGATAGTGTCAATAATCCGCGCCACGGGCACTTTGACAGAGCAGAGCGAATTTCAATGGTCAATCGGACCGTACATTTGCTGCAGTCCACATTCTCTTTGTAACGTAAAAACCACTCAAACAGTGCAAATTTTGAACTTGCCGCGCTTACAACGCGCGGCGAAGACGCTGTTAGCGATTTCCTGTCTTATGTGTGACGTGTTCAAACGCTCACACCGTGACGTAATGCGATCTTTTGTGAGCGGATAGCTGAATACAAAAGATCGCATTGCGTCGCGGCATCGCGCAGTAGCATGAGCGTCCTCAGTGCTCTGCTACAGTTGCCCCCTTTGGTGGAATATACGCAGCAAGGGCCACAAGGATGGACACCGGAAAGCAAGACAGAATGATTAGCTCAGTATATTCGTCAGTTATACACGTACAACTCGGATGTATCGCTTGCTGATGAGCATTTGCCTAAGCCAATACTTTAAGGCGATGCGGAACCGTAAGGACATGAGATTGTAGAAGAAAGGGTTGAGGGAGGCGCTGATGTACTGGAGGACGCCAGCGATGGGGTAGAGCATCCAGCACAACTCCGAGGAGCCACAGTACTCCTTATTGTAGTGGATGATCAGTCGCTGCACGTGGAAGGGGAAGTAGCACAGGAAAAAAACGCCGGATATTACCACTGCAAACGACCGGGAACGTTCATTGTGATTCGTCCAATGATTTTTATTAGCCTTATTTCGTGCGCTCTTTAGAGATCACATCCTCTTCACTCTTGCAAACTAGTCTTATTGTGGATAAGAGAAAGCGTTTATTATTACTCGCGCTTTAAAAATAGCTCTCAGCGAATAAAGTACCCGGTAAGTTTTTATAAAAGATGCGCACATATATCTGCACAAGGCGCACGATATGTTGTGCGCGTATTGGCGGTTGAACGAACGAACACTTGCGCACAAAAGTATCACTTCACGGGACAAATGACGTTGCTATTTGTTTAATTTGGGAGCAGGCGGGGCCAACCCTTGACTCGCGAAGGGGTGGCAGAACAAAACATTTGCCTTTCACGGGTATTTGCCCTTTGCCGATTCCATCGTGACTCGTCGGTGACTGACACGTCAAATAATTGCGCTGCGCCGACGCACCACTTTGGCCGCTATTTGTTATTTCGCACAATTAATCAAAAACGCAGCAAAATCTCTCAACAAGACGTCGACGTGAGTAACGCTGTGCGCAGATAGGGTATGCAACTCGCCGAAGCGGACAGCTTGGCAATGCCGATTTGGCGCGATCCAATGTGCCCAGGTTAATCGCCAATCGTCTCGTATCCCATTCCCTACACTTACCCTTAAAAGAAGGGCGAGTCGCCTACATTTTAAATCTTTGTGGAGCGAAGTGCAGTTCATCTTGTCCAAAGAGAACCCGATGGACTTATGTACTAGTCCATAGGGTCATTTTCGGCAGCCCAATGAAACACTACTCGGGACGATCGGAACGAGATGGAGTCGATAGTAAAAAATGACTTACTAAGCATACGAATGATCATGCTTTGAGCCTGCTGCGACTTATGCGGGGCAGACTTATGCGTATGAATGTAGAGAATGCCGGTGGACGAATCGCTGCTGCACGTCGTCACTGGTGAGTGGACGGTCGTCACAACGGCCATCTCTTGCAACACCTGGTAGATCTTCAGGTAGCACACAAGATTAAAAATCATCGGTATTATGAACATCAGTATGAGCATCGCCTGAAATTAAATGCATGATTGACCGCCCAGTGTGCAAGTGAGCAGTATTTTGTAATTATGTATCATAGTAATTTCAAATAGCTCAAAAAAACTGCATAGCAACAATATTTAGTTTACTTGAGGCACTTACGGTAATGAAAACAAATTTTTGCGATTGAACGCGGGTCTCTTTGATCGCGAAAAAGATGCGCTCGTATAAAGTGGCTATGACGGAGGTTAAATTAACTGCGCCTTGATAATATATCAGTATGCATATATTTCATAATGTGGCAGTCGCATTAACACTAAAAACCGACTTTCCTCGCCATTTATCTAATAAGGTTCATTTTTTTATAGCTATTTTACAAATACTCCCGCAGTATATTGAGCAAAACGATGTGCAAACTAACTCACAAGAAGGCAATGGTTTTTTTATGATCAAAAGGAACGACTACTACACTTATGCAAAGATATATCAAAGCTGTGTTATGGTAAATTGCTAACAGAAGCAGGCGCGAAAAACTGCGAGCTGAAAACGAACCTCGCTTGAGTAGGGAATAGCAGAGGATAATGGGACGCTGCATAAACCACCATATTCGGGGTAGTTGTTGCCGCACATGTCAGTATGCCTTGTCTTTTCGAATTGAACACCGATCAGGGCGGATGGAAAGATGGCCAGAATCCAGATAATCTTGATGAAGTTGATCACGCGGGGCTTGTTAAAGTAGGAACGTAAGTGAAGGGGGTAGCAGATGGCGATGAATCGTTCCGCCGTCAGACTCGTGATTGTTAAAATGGACACATTTGTGAACCAGCTGATTAGGATACCTTAAAGTTATTGAAGATTAGCACCTTTTCACACAAACAGTTGAATGCGGATAAGCGCAACTTTTGACTTTATCCCGAACTCCTCCCCTTCCTCAACGGGTTTTACTCTCATTGCATTTGCTGAAATAGCTGGACAGAGTAGGAAGGAGTGTATCTCGCATTTTTGCAACTGCTTCGAAGGCGGCATTGGGAAACGATGAAAATATTGCTCATCAATAAAGTTGGCAGCTGTTAAACATACCGCTGTCTGCATGAGAAAATATTTAAAAAAGGAAGCTATAGCTATATATCTAACTTCGCAACTAGCAAATTGTGCGCTTTCTTCATAGAAAACAGCTGTGAAAGATTTCCACGCTGTTAAGTTTTTATAAACTAAGGGTATGACAATGATCGTTTGCTGAGGATAAACAAACAGAGCGTCAGGTTCGGCGTGAACACAACTTTCTATCCTTTTACGCAATTCACTGCACTACTTAGCATACAAAACTGATCCATTCTGATTGGATGCTCAAAGAGAAACCACGGTCACCCCTCCCTTCTCGGTAATCTATCTTAGATTTTTATTAACAACCTTCGATGCATTATCGAAAGGAAGGGATGACTGCAGTACCTTTTTTAAAACAAAGAAATTCACCCCATCTGTTTTCACTTAAGAACATCACCCTCGCAAAATTTACTTTCAAGCAAAGATGAACTGGCAACGTACTATGTAATTTACAGTATCCAACGAAACTGGGCGGGCGCAAGGGCTGCCACATGACGACGAGATCGGAGGGGACGCCGACGAGCACGAGGAGGAAGTCGCTACACGCCAAGCTACAGAGGAAGTAGTTGGTATGCGAGTGGAGGTTTGGCGTCTTGTAGATGACGGCGACAGTGAGGAAGTTGCCGATTGTGCCGAGAATGAAAATGACGACATATATGCCCGTCATGATGCTGATGAATGTGTGCGAGTCGATCACCCGGTAACCGTCGTGCAGCTAAGCAGAAAATTTTTGAATATATGAATGAATTATTTTTATGAAATGAGCGCATGATGCCCTTTAGAGTGCAGTCACTGTTCTTTTTCTTTCGTTCTGCTCTTCATTTTCAGTTAGTTCAAAAAATTGCACGCGTAATGCGGCATTAGAATATCTCCTCCATATGATATTACAAATATGTATTTTTAACAAAACCCTGGGACCTGTTTTATTAAATTATTGTAATTACAATTGCTGCAATCACAAGTGGTGGAAGTGCAACGATGATTGGCCACTTGTAACGTACGCGCGGCAAATTATCCCGCTCACGTCACAACCGGCCAATCACCGCTACTTCCACACTTATGATTGCAACAGCTGTAGTTATAATAAATTTATGACACAGTCTCGGAAGAGGGAAAAATGAGACCCATGGTTAGAAAAATGTATGCTTCAAAGTAATATCGCCATTCCCTTGTCTACGACCAAGAACAATGCGTTTGCTGAATGAAAGGAAATACCCTGATGGTGGCATGTCGAATGAAACTGGCCACGGCCTCGTTCTCGCAGAGTTCAGAGGTGATATTCAGCGTCTGGTTCTCAAACTTCTTCTCTACCTCTTCCCATGAGGGATGATTAGAAACATCTAGTTTCAGATCCTCTAGCATTTTATACCTCATTTTTGCGAACTTTCAGTGCGAGCTACTCGCTGCAGTACCCTGAAAATAGTTCATTTCGGTGATATCTTAATTACATGATTGCGGGACGAAAACTGAACAAATTACTATTGTAGAAAGCCTTGCAATATTTTTATTACTTGGCATAAATAAGGAGAACATTTCCTAATTTTCGAAGTGCGCAAAGGGATGTCAGAGCTCGTTCAAATGCGCATGGAGATGAGAGCGGAAGGGGTGAGAGGAAATTATCTAGGATACATTTATGATTTTGACTCTTGCAGTCAGGCGGAATAATTTTCATTTGAAGTAAGCTTTGGATAAAATGAGAGATAAGCACCTGATGGGAGAGGGTTAGAACTGACCCCCTCCCCCACCTGTGGACGCTGACCGGTGTCCACTTTTGAATGCTCATTGTAATTCATCTATTTTACATAAGCGCTTGGTATGGATTACACACATTTGCATCGTAACTAGTTTCTCTCTAAGTAATAGCCAGAAAGCAGCCGACTTTAGAAACTGCAGATATCTGAACTAGTCCGAGAAAATTCGAATGAGCAGGAAAGCCGACTAGCCATTAGTCTAAAAATATATTTAATAAATTTTGCAGCCGCTTTCTCTATACTCAAATAAAGCAAAGGGCAAAGCATAGTTCTAAATGCGTAACAGGAAATTTGATGTCAAAATATTGCATGAGAGGTAACTCTAGTAATTAGAAGCCCTCGATACAAGCCACAGGTTCCAGGTTATATCCACCGACCAGCCACGGGCAGTCTAGCTGGTGAACAAGAAGCTGACGTAAGAGCTCTTACTGAACAAAGAAGCATTTCTCTGCTCATTTCTATGTGCCTATGCAGATGATTGGTCGGCAATTTTATGCCATGAAAGAAGCCGGTAGCAACTCTGGCGCAACTCTCTTAACCTTTCACTCGACTATGGATGAAGCAGTTGCAACATCACAATCTATCACCCGTATAATAAAGCCGTTGCCAAGGAATGCTCTAGCTCTATCCGCCTCTGTTAGACTCAAAATGGCAGTCCAGTCTCATTTTTGCGCCAGACTTGACCCGAATTCAGTACAATCTATCATTACACTGTCTTGCCTGACAATCGCCAATGTCCATCTTTAATTATACAGAAACGCAGAAAGACGCTAATAATTTCCATTGCCAACCGCCTTCTTCCTTGCTAATTTCCTTGAATAGACTCCGGTCAAGTCCCAATCGAGAGTAAATGACAGAGAATGACATTTATTAAGTCAAAATTCACTAAAGTAACTGCAGCTAAATGGAACATGCTAAAAGGTGACAAACAATAATTAAACAGAGAACTAACTGCACACTAAATGCTGCTATTTTCGTAAGGCCAATTCTCACGTAAAACTCGAGCAATTTTCGCAAATTTGGACATCCTAAGTGCATCTTGAAAAGCAGCCTTAGTCTGTTAAGCCGCAATGAACTCAGAGCAATATGACCTTCAATGAAAACCGCACTGCAAATTTATCCTTAGCCTAAATTGAGTGTGATGCTTGCCAAATAAATGATTGCATACTTAATATAGCCTGAAAGGGCAGAGTAATTAGAGGATAGAGACGATGATAGGACCAGAGTTCGAAGCGACTCTCCCACAAATATATTTTATGCAACGTTAGTGAATTGAGGGCCGCTGTCAAAACATTCTTTACAAAAAGCTTTCCTGATGCTCATATATGAGAATTGCTAGCTTTCTTAAGTGGGAGGAGCGGGGGGGGGAGGCTGAAGAACACGTGAACTCCGCTCTACCGAGTGACGTATTTACTTAGAAAAAGTTTGCTTTTACAAAATCCAGTTAAATTAAAAACAATTCTACCCATGCAAAAATGACTTCGACGGAAGGAGGCTAATTTTCGAGAAAGATTGATGCATGAAATCGTCCTTCTAAGGGCAAAGCTTTTTCCTAGCAAACGTTGTCGAATGAGCAAAATGCTGACTAATCGCCTCCCCGTGAAAAAGGATCACTACAAAGAACGAGGCAAAAGATCGTAGGGCGACGCATTACGGCCAAAGAGGCACATCTGGCGCTCGAATGTGTTTTGCTGCCACCGTTAAGTTGGAGATGCCACGAATGCAAATGCAGCACGCGCC
>NIUQ01004705.1:0-12898 GCA_002796945.1 Plectus sambesii
TTTTGCATGGTTGTGTGTCCTTAACGCCGCATGATAATACCAGAATGCCACTGTGTTCTAATTTGGGCTGCTTCATTCGGTTCGCTCGAATCTGTGATGCGCGTTATTGAGTTGTGATGGTGACGGTTTTGTGATGACACCTGTGCTCGTTGACACACGCATGCATGCCTGTATTGTGCGCGAAGGAGGAAGAAAGCGGTCAGAATGCGCCGATTTCAGCGTCGCCGACGCTGCCGCCGCTGCAGAACTCGTGGTCGTCTCATTCGATTCAGTCGAACGCGAGCGGCAGCAGCAGTTTGTCTTCGTCGTCGAGTTTTACACGCATCGGCTCGTTGCGCAAGGCCGGCTCGGCCGCCATCAAAAATCTCAAGCTGCTCGGCAGTCGACAGACCTTTGGCGGCTCCGTCGAGCACATTCCTGTCGACGACGAGCAAGACACTGCTAATCGTGCCAGAATGGTTTCCACCTTCCCCCTCCCTTTCCCCCTTATCTTTGATCATAGTGGCACGCTTCCAGGCACTTTCGTCCAGTCCCAGTCCCGAAGATAGCGACCGTCTGCTCATGCCGCCGCCCGCCAAGGCGCCGCCGACTCGCGTCCGGCCAAAATCCAGCAAGCCTTCCGATTAGCATACCACCGATCTTTCACACCATCGAACATTCAATAGTTGTTCTCTATGATTGTACAGAGTAATATTATGTTTATGTCGATCGACTGCGACGGATATACCGTATCCTCTGCCTTTTACTTCAGTTCGGGGCCACTACGCGTGCGTGCGTGGTTGACTGATGGCTATGTGTACAATTGTCGCTTGTTGGGCCGCGCGCAGGCATGCACTAAACGAACGCGACAGCGCATCTGTCGGCCAGCGGCAATTATTTTGTCATCGAGCCGACGACCGACGCGAGCGCGACGGCCGTCCGCGACCGACCATTAGAGCGATCATCAACGCTGAGGGTCGGCGATCGCATTTCCGACAATCATACACGCCCATTGGCCGGCGGAATCGCGCAAACCCGAGAAGAATAGCAGTCGGCGGGTCTAATGCCCCGCCTGCCCATTTCCCGCCCGATAATGTCCGTCCGCATTCGACATGGCATTTACGCGTGTTCCGACGCGTGCGATAGGTCACAATCGCATCCAGCCACCGACTGCCGGCGATTGAGTGCAACCTTGCATTGATCGCGTCTGTCTTCTGGCGCTTTCTTCGTCGATTACGGTAATCATCGAACCGACTCACTTCGCGACGTTTCCGGCGATCAATGCATCGCCGACCTTGGGCGGCGCAACGGATGTTAAGCGCAAACTTCACTAAGTGCACCAGCATGTGTACGGCAATGTACCCATCACCTGCAATTACCGCGCAATCTTCTCAAACCCATCCCGTCTACAACTACGATGGCGTTCGCATTCATCCGTGGCTCGTCTCTGCACTATTCACCGATCTTTATTGAGCATAAAACTTCCGCATTGAATTTATGTCGGGGGCACTTTGTCGATCCAAACGACAAATATAGTTTAATGTCATCAGATTGTTCAGAAAATAACACAAATATGGACATGAGCAATATAATCGCCGGAGAAATTTCAAATCACTCTACTGTAAAAGTGTTTAGCAAACACGAACGAGAGAGAGATAGAGAGAGAGTGCGAGAGAGTTACTACTTTAAGATGCTTCATTAGCCGCAAAGTGCAAATAGAGGGAAGTGCAATTTGCGATGTTATTGCCGTAAGCGACAATGACGTCATCCCAATGCAACGCGCGGAATGGACTTTCAAAGTTCGATGCTCGACACAAAAAGCCTATAACAAAGCCATTGCGTTCGCCATCCGAAAGTTAAGTATTACTTAACTCCAGTATGAACCACGGCGGCGAACGGCGATATAGCGCATAGTGTTCCTCAACTTTACGCAACGATTATGTTACCTATCCAATTTTCATGCGCATGTTGTCGTATGTGACACTGGCTCACAAATACCGTAGTCTAAGAAATTTAAGATATGTCATGATTACTAAGGCAAGAACTTCTGCCAGTCCACAAAAATATTGCATCTTATTTGCATAACCCAGTAATAAAGCGTCCTTACTCTCCGAATTCCACTAAATTGGCGTTTTCGTGATAAGCGTGCAATATGTTCTTAAATAAAAAATTTTTAATCAAACTCTTCGTCACAAGTCTCTTCCCTTATACGATGGGAGTGCAGTGAGCGCAAAGGAAATTGGAACGGATTAAGTATTAAATGATAATGTTAAAAAATAATAAAACGTCGCGAATTGTCATTTCACCCTTAAACTACAGGGAGCCAATTAAGTAATAGTCTTGCATAGGTCCTACAAGCAATATGCACTTTTTTCCTTTCTTCAAGCAAACATCAACATATGCGCACTATAAAAAAGCAAACAGTATGTCAAATTTTACCGAGAACAAAGCAATAAAGATCAAAAATATCAATGAAATAATCTCAGTCATCGACAGCAATGAGAGCAACATATCCATTATAGTAATGTCGAGCTTAAGAGTGCGATGTGATAGAGCTTCTCAGCCCAAGACGCTGGCTCACCTAGTCGTGCTCAAAGCCATATTCTGAACTACTATCACATCGACAGTTGTTACAGCCAGTGTTGTCGCAGTAAAGTCGGTAATTACTTTACTGACTTTTACCGTACCGACTTTACCGACTTTACTGCGACAACACTGGTTACAGCAGACTTTGACCATGGACCAATAGGGATAAAGCGAAACAGCTGCATGCGAAAGTCCTTGTTGAACAAGATATAAATGAAGATGTTGATGACGGAGCTGGCACAAAAGGACACGTAGAAGTAGCCGAGAGCGTCGTTGCTGACGCTCCAAAACTTACCTTGGCCCCAAAGGATAATATTGGGAATAGAGACAAGCAGAGTGGAGAAAAATGAAATACTAAGCATGAGTCTCACTAAAGTAATCTCCTTGCTCATCTCGGCCCTCAGCCCCGACTTAATCAACCGCGATTTACTTTTGGCTGTCAAGAACGCACTCGCATTCAGCACGAAAGAAAAGAGGTATCCGAATACGGTGACAATGCAGTTCCACGCTGAGTAGTACGTCCCATATATGACCGTTATGTTGCAAACGAAGTGAGTTAAAACGTTACGAAAGAACAGGTACATTTGCGCGAAAGCGATCCCGAGAGAGACAAGCGCAAACACTATACTAATCACGACCATCTTGAAACGCGCATTTCCTTTCATGTTCACTTTGTACCATACGGGAAAGTGAACTGCCGCAAAACGCTCTAAACCCAAAAACAATGTAACACAAGCTGGCCACTGGGCACCTAATAGTAGCAATCCGGGATACCATTCAGTTGCACATGCCCATGTAGGCCACATCGTCACGGTACTGTTTGTCATCGACAGAAATAGGCGTTGTTTGGTCACACCCGCTACGACGAATGCGACTCCGTTGATAAGTTCTCCGATCGCGAGCGCGATCAGCAGCTGGTACTTGACTAGGAGTAGAGATGAAGATGAGAAAATGATGACAATAATGATGTTGGTGAAAATCGCAGTCCCGCCGATTGCCATATAAAGTTTGTAGATGAACAGTGTTGCGGCGTACATTTGCTCTGGCGTTTGGGTTACGTTCGCCTCTGACATTGTCGAGTTTTCTGGTATTTTACACTTTACAAGCAACGCTAGAAAGAATGTTATGTTCACACAGAGAACTGACCAGAAACTCGCACGATAGCGTTGAATAGAAAAGAAAGCGTTTGTTTCATATTTAAGATTTATGCGCAGGACGCTGGGTAATATCCTGTTTGCGTCCGTTAGAAAGAGGAAATTGAACACGAACGAAACAATTGCCAGTGTTCACAGGGTTTAACAATACCTGGTAATTATTAATCTAGAGTATATGTGACCTATATGGCAGCTTGAGTAATGCCACTCACAATGAGGATCTCTAAGCATTTTCAAACGCAGACATTTTTCACAAAAGCGTCTATTTCCTGAAACTATTACAGTAACAGCACTGCCAGCGCGATGTGTGGCTAAAAACCGAAAATCCAGAAAGCGACCGATCGCCGCGTCTACAATTCCGCAACTGTAACCTTATGAAATTGATCAAAGAATTAAGAATAACTGTCGAAAATATAATGTTCGTTAACTTATGGGTTTCATATTACATTGCGAACTACAAGTCGAAATAAGGAAAGAATGTAACAGTGAAAGAACTGAGATCTTAATATAAATTGATCACGATTTTATACAACAGCAGACACTGACCATTCGCACACTGCCTCCACAAGGTTGAACAATGAAAGTAACACTAGTAAGCTTCCAAGTCTTCGGCGAACTGTAAGGTTTTTTTGTGAACAATCTGTTGTGAACCGCTTATCACTGTATTGCATGAATGAGATTAGATAGGGAATTTGCATTCTAACTGCGCAAATTGTCGAGTGTATACGTATAAACTTTCAGCCTTAACTCTTGAGTTACGGGAAATTATTCAAAGAGACCATACGTAGTCATTAAAAACCGTAGTATAATATCGCTTAGTTAACTAATTGACACGAAACTTTATACGCTTCCACTCCAACATGACATGCATATTCTTGTAAAAGTTTAGCAAAAACAGTTCAATTATTCGCTGAATACGAATGACGATCTGCTTCCAAGTATAATTTTGTACAACCGCAGTGTTCTCAAGAAGTATTGAAAGATTGACAGCAGCGAATTGTTTCAACGCCAAAAATACGTTGTCAAGAAACGTGCAGCATATCTAATACCATTTACAGTTCAATACAGACACTATCAAAGTCAAATCAATACAGAAAGTTTGATTTCGATAATGTCCGACTGAAAGCAAAAGTGGCAGTTCTTTGTTGAATTCTTTAGCTGTTAAAAGACTTATCGAAGTTTAATTTTATTTCCATTCTTCCAACAAACACGAGCAAGTACGTACTATAATACATATACATACAATATGGTTTTAATCGACAACATAACAATAAAAATCAAAAATTCAAGAAGACAAGCTGAGTTATTAACTGCAACAAGAAAGACGTAGTCGTAACGGTAATGTCGAACTTAAGAGTGCGATGTAATAGAGCTTTTTCAGGCTACTTCGCTGGCTCACCTAGTCGTGCTCAAGGCCGCATTGTGGTTTGGTATCTGATTGACAGGTGTTACAGCAGACTTTGACCATGGACAAATAGGGATAACGTGAAACAGCTGCATGCGAAAATCCTTGTTGAAGAAGATATAAATGAAGATGTTGATGACAGAGCTAGCACAGAAGGACACGTTGAGATAACTAAGAGCGATGTGGTTGATGTTCCAAAGCTTACCCTGACCCCAAAAGATAATATTGGGAATAGAGACAAGAAGAGTAGAGAAAAACGAAATACTAAGCATAAGTCTCACTAAGGTTATCTCCTTGCCGATATCGGCGTTCAGTCCCGACTTAATCAGTCTCGACTTACTTTTCGCAGTCAGGAACGCGCTGGCATTCAAGCCGAAAGCAAAGAGGTATCCGAATACAGTGACAATGTAATTCCACGCTGCGTAGTGCGTCCCATATGCACCGATTATAGTGCACAAGAAGGTAGTCAAATTCTTATCAAAGAATATATACGTTTGCGCGAAAGCGATCCCGAGAGAGACAAGCGAAAACACTACACTGAACACAACCATCTTGAAACGCGTATTTCCGTTCATGTACACTTTGTACCATACGGGAAAGTGAACTGCCGCAAAACGCTCTAAACCCAAAAGCAGTGTGACACAAGCTGGCCACTGGGCACCCAATACTAGCAATCCAGGATACCATTCAGTTGCGCATGACCATACAGGCCGCATCATGGCGGTATTGTTTGTCATCGACAAGATTAAACGTTGTTTGGTCACACCCGCTACGACGAATGCGACTCCATTGATAAGTTCTCCGATCGCGAGCGCGATCAACAGCTGGTACTTGACTCGGAGTTGAGATGAAGACGAGAAAATGATGACTATAATGATGTTGATGAAAATCGCAATTGCGCCTACAGCCACATAAAGTGCGTAGCTCCGCAAATAATCGGCATAGATTTGCTCAAACGTTAAGGTGACGTTCGCCTGTGACATAGTCGAGTTCTCCAGTATTTCAGACTTTGCAATCAAAGCTCGAAAGAATGTTATGTTCACGCAGAAAACTGACCAGCCGCTCGCACGATAACGTTGAATAGAAAAGAAAGCTTTCGTTTCACAGCTAATTTTGAAGCCGAGGACGCTGGGTAAAATCCTGTTTGCGTGCATTAGAAAGGGGAAATTGAACACGAACGAAACAATTGTCAGTATTCACAGGGTTTAACAATACCTGGTAATTAATTTCTCAAAGTTTTCGTGACCTTAATGCAGCAAACACAAAATGCTACTCAACGAGGATCTCTAACCATTATGATACGCAAACATTCATCACAAAAGCGTCTCTTTCCTGAAACTATTACAGTAGCAGAACTGCCAGCGCGATGTTTGGCTGAAAACCGAAAATCCAGAAAGCGACCGATCGCCGCGTCTACAATTCCGCAACTGTAACCTTATGAAATTGATCAAAGAATTAAGAATAACTGTCGAAAAGATTATGTTCGTTAACATATGAGTTTCATATTACATAACCAAGTTCAAGTCGAACTCAGGGAAGGATATAACAGGAGAAGAGCTGAAATCATAATATTTATTGATCACGATTTTACTCAAAGTGACCAGATGTGGTCACTAAAAAGTGTAGTACAATATCGCGTACTCTCTAAATCTAGTTCAGAGTAATTCAATGAACTAGATTTAGAGAGTAGTTAACTAATTGACACGAAACTTTATACGCTTCCACCCCAACATGACATGCATATTCTTGTAAAACTTTAGCAAAAACAGTTCAATTATTCGCTGAATATGAATGACGATCTGCTTCCAAGTATAATTTTGTACAACCGCAGGTGTTCTCAAGAAGTATTGAAAGTTTGACAGCAGAGAATTGTTTCGACGCCAAAAATACGTCGTCAAGAAACGTAGAGCATATCTTATACCATTTCCAGTTCAATACGGACACTATCGAAATCTAACTTTCTGTATTGATTTGACTTTGATAGTGTCCGAATGAAAGCGAAAATGGCAGTTCTTTGTTGAATACTATAGTCGTTGAAAGACTTATCGAAGTTCAATTTTATTTCCATTTTTCCAACAAACACGAGCAAATACGTACTACAAAACACACACAATATGGTTTTGACCGACAACATAGCAATACGAATCAACAATTAAAGAACACAAGCTGAATCATTAACTGCAACAAGAGAGAAGTACTCGTAACGGTAACGTCGAACTAAAGAGTGCTATGTAATAGAGTTTTTCAGCGCACGACGCTAGATTGCGATTTCGTGCTCTTGGCCATATTCTGGACTACTATCGCATCGACAGTTGTTACAGCAGACTTTGACCATGGACCAATAGGGATAAAGCGAAACAGCTGCGTGCGAAAGTCCTTGTTGTAGAAGATATAAATGAAGATGTTGATGACGGAGCTGGCACAGAAGGACACGTAGAAGTAGCCGAGAGCGCTGGTGCTAACGCTCCAAAATTTACCTTGGCCCCAAAGGATAATATTGGGAATAGAGACAAGCAGAGTGGAGAAAAATGAAATACTAAGCATGAGTCTCACTAAAGTAATCTCCTTGCCCATCTCGGCCCTCAGCCCCGACTTAATCAACCGCGACTTGCTTTTGGCAGTCAAGAACGCACTCGCATTCAACACGAAAGAAAAGAAGTATCCAAATACGGTGACAATGCAATTCCACGTTGAGTAGTACGTCCCATATATGGCCGTTATGTTGCAAACGAAGGTAATCAACTCGTTACGAAAAAATAGGTACGTTTGCGCGAAAGCGATCCCGAGAGAGACAAGCGCAAACACTACACTGATCACGACCATCTTGAAACGCGCATTTGCGTTCATGTTCACTTTGTACCATACGGGAAAATGAACTGCCGCAAAGCGCTCTAAACCCAAAAGCAGTGTGACACAAGCTGGCCACTGGGCGCCCACTATTAGCATTCCGGGATACCATTCTGTTGCGCATGACCATGCAGGCCACATCATTGCGGTACTGTTTGTAATCGACAGAAACAGGCGTTGTTTGATCACACCCGCTATGACGAATGCGACTCCGTTGATAAGTTCTCCGATCGCGAGCGCGATTAGCAGCTGGTACTTGACTCGAAGGAGAGATGAAGAGGAGAAAATGATGACAATTATGATGTTGGTGAAAATCGCAGTCCCGCCGATTGTTATATAAAGTTTGTAGATGAACAGTGTTGCGGCGTACATTTGCTCTGGCGTTTGGGTGACGTTCGCCTGTGACATTGTCGAGTTTTCCAGTATTTCAGACTTAGAAATCAACGCTAGAAAGAATGTTATGTTCACACAGAGAACTGACCAGAAACTCGCACGATAGCGTTTAATTGAAGAGGAAAGCTTTTGTTTCATATTTAAGTTTTATGCGCAGGACGCTGGGTAATATCCTGTTTGCGTCCGTTGGAAAGGCGAAATTGAGCAAAAAAATCTCCGGACGGAACAAAAGCCTATGACGGCATGTTTGAGAATTCAGATTTATCAATATCTATGTCCTTCGTGACCTTTATTACAGTAATCATGTAACGACTTTAAACGAGGAACTTACTGCTAGTGTTTCATAAACAGACATTTTTCACGAAAGCGTCTCTTTCGCGGAACTATTACAGTCGCAGAACTGCCAGCGCAATATATGGCATATTAAGAATAACTGTCGAACAGATTATGTCCGTTTACGTATGGGTTTCATATTACATAGCTAAGTTCAAGTCGAAATCAGGGAAGTATGTAACAGTGAAAGAACTGAGATCTTAATATAAATTGATCACGATATTATACAACAGCAGAGACTGACCATTCGCGCACTGCCTTCATAAGGTTGAGCAATGAAAGTAGCACTAGTAAGCTTCCAAGTCTTCGGCGAACTGCTAGGTATTTTTTGTGAACAATCTGTTGTGAACCGCTTATCACTGTATTGCATGAATGATATTTGATAGAGAATTTGCATTCTAACTGCGCAACTTGTCTACGGCATTTGAAGATATTTTGACTTCACCGCTTCAGTTAATGGAGAGTTATTCAAAGAGACCAGACGTAGTTACTTTAAAAAGTAGTATAATATCGCGTAGTTAACTAATTGACACGAAACTTTATATGCTTCCACTCCAACATGACATGCACATTCTTGTTAAATTTTAGCTGAAATAATTCAATTATTCGCTGAACACGAATGACGATCTTCTTTTAATTACAATTCTGTACAGCCGCAGGTGTTCTGAAGAAGCAGCAAAAAACAGATTGGAGAGAAACTGCTTCAACGCCTGAATACTTCATCAAGAAACGCGCAGCATTGCGTATTACATTTCCACTTCACTCAGGACACTTTCGAAGTCATATCGATACAGAAAGTTTGATTTGGATATTGCCTGTATGAGAGCTAAAATGACAGTTCCTATTTGAATTGTGTGAAACGTTAAAAAATTACCCAACGACAGAATGCGAATTGATTGCTTCAGTTTCAAGGAACACATCGCCTAATGGTTAGGGTTGTAACGGGGACGGGGAATTCCCCGTTCCCCGGGGATTCCCCGTCCCCGTCCCCGTCCCCGGAATTTGATTTTGTCCCCGTCCCCGAAATTCCCCGTCCCCGGAATTTCAATTTGTCCCCGTCCCCGAAATTCCCCGTCCCCGGATTTTGATTTTGTCCCCGTCCCCGGAATTCCCCGTCACCGGAATCTGAATTTGTCCCCGTCCCCGAAATTCCCCGTCCCCGGAATTTCCGATTCCCCGTCCCCGTTACAACCCTACTAATGGTCGTACATACATACAGAATTCAAACAACCCACACTTATATTCATTAAACACAAACACATGCGCAAAGTAGAAAACATAAAATATTGATTTTAACCCGAAACAAAGACAATAAAATCAAAAAATAATAAGACAGTCTCAATCATCGACAGCAACGGGGCACAGCAGATCCATATGGTAACGATGATCTTGCGAGAACTATGTAATATAGGTTTTTCAGCGCACGATGATGGCTTGCGACTTTGTGCTCATTGCCATATTCTGGACTATTATCGCATCGACAGTTGTGTCACCAGGCTTTGACCATTTATCATAATGGATAAAGCGAAACAACTGCGCGCGAAAGTCCTTGTTGAAAAAGATATAAATGAAGATATTGATGACAGAGCTGGCACAAAATGACACATAAAGATAGCCAGAGACGTTGATGCCAATTTTCCAAACCCAACTTTGACCCCAAAGGATAATATTGGGAATGGAGATAAGTAGAGCAGAGACAAGCGAAATACTAAGCATAAGTCTCACTAAGGTAATCTCTTTGCCTATCTCGGCTCTCAGCCCCGACTTAATCAACCGCGATTTGCTTTTGGCAGTCAGGAACGCACTCGCATTCAGCACGAAAGCAAAGAAATGGCCGAATACGGTAACAATGTAATTCCACGTTGTGTAATACTTCTCATACGCGCCCGATATAGTACACAAGAAGACAGTCAAATTCTTACCAAAGAATATGTACGTTTGCGCAAAAGCGATCCCAAGAGAGACAAGCGAAAACACTACACTGATCACGACCATCTTGAAACGCGCAGTTCCGTTCATGTTCACTTTGTACCATATGGGAAAGTGAACTGCTGCGAAGCGCTCTAAACCCAATAGCAGTGTGACACAAGCTGGCCACTGGGCACCTAATAGTAGCAATCCGGGGTACCATTCAGTTGCGCATGACCATACAGGCCACATCGTGACGGTACCATATGTCATCGACAGGATTAAACGTTGTTTGGTCACACCCGCTACGACGAATGCGACTCCGTTGATTAGATCCCCGGTCGCGAGCGCGATCAGCAGCTGGTACTTGACTCGGAGTTGAGATGAAGACGAGAAAATGATGACAATAATGATGTTGGTGAAAATCGCTGTGCCGCCGATTGCCATATAAAGTTTGTAGCTGAGCAGTGTTGCGGCGTACATTTGCTCTGGCGTTTGGGTGACGTTCGCCTGTGACATGTCGAGTTTTCCACTTTTTAAAATTTTCTAACCTGAAATAAGAGGAAAGTTATGTTCGCAGAGAAAACTAGTCGACCGCTCGCAGGATAGCGTTGAATGAAAAAAGTTTTGCTTAACATTTGAGTTTGAAAGAAACGAAGCAGATATCGCATCTGCGTGCCCACTTGATTGATCACCATTTCATATCATATCACAAATTGCTAATTCATCATATGACATTTTTTACCCTTGCAGGTCGTACTAAGGAAAATGTTACAGCGTTGCGTTTAGTCAGTATATTACATTTTATTTTCTATATGAAATGAAACCAATGGCTCGACACAGCGTGATGTTCGCTTAAGTATATTTTTTTATAAAGGTGAAGCTCAGGCTACAGAATTAAGTGAGAGATGAAAATGTTTGAAAAGAATACGTAATGTCGCGTGATGAAGGAGCGAGACGAATCTTCTAAATAATCCCTAAGTGAGCCATCTATGAATGAAAAATGACAAAGGTGGATGACGCTGGTCATTATTTTTATGATTAAAAATAAGCCTTTGCTCTACACTTCCCTAGGTGGTTTCCATTTATCGAACGTTTTCGACAATATCGCTCGGTTTACGCAAATATCTAGCTTGGGACTTCATCATTACGGCATGAGGTAATCGATAGGCTATCGCTGCAATATTCACAGTACAACTGAACTCTCATGTGACAGAGACGTGGACGTTCAGCCGTTATTCTTGGAAGAAACTGTTTGAATTATGAAGATACTGGACGTTGGAGCTTAAACTCGCTAGTAGAGCAGCGTTAGCTGATGGTGTGGCTGGCGACGAATACTCTAGAAGAGTGCTAAACATTTGCTCTACAATGTGTAACATAAGTAGCCCGACAAACGCAAGATGGTGAAACAAAAATCGCCGCTGACAACAAACTCCAAAGACCTAGAGCGACAAGTGTGAATATGTGCCGACATGATGAAGAAATGTTACTTTGAGATCCATTGCTTGTATATTGTTACAAGGGTAAGAGTTCGCTGTCGATGTAACGTCCCGAGAGTATGAGACGACATTTAGTGTTGGAATTACTGCCGGGCCGATGTAAGCATCGCCCCCCCCCCGGCGGTCCGTATTAACCTCCTAGATCGCAGACGCTACTAACCTTTGGAGACACGATATTTAAGATGTTTCAATCGTAATGTTAGGGGTTTCACTATTATCCACGTATCAATTACCACGAATTTCAGTCCTCGTCCGCTACAGCATGAACTGCATGAACATATCGATGACCTAATAATATTACATCGTTCGTCATAAATTTATGAAACTAAGACACCAAAAATGTTTAAAATGCCGAATTAAGTGTTATTGGGGAAGTGTAAATACGGTTAGAAGATATTATTCTCTGCATTCAACATTGTCATTTTGAAGATCTCGCTGACCCCAAACGCCCATACAAGTATCATATAAAAAGTATCTCATGAGTCATGTTATGCTTTATGCATGTAATAAAACTTTTGCTGCATACAACAGAGGTGTGTACGCTCGCTTAGTGGGGCGGTGTTAAGTCTTTTCTGTATGAACTTGAAGCGCGCGCAAGAAGTGATCGGATCAAGTGAAGTGAAAAGTCGATTAGCAGTCACTCTGGCCAGCTGTCCGACCAAAAGCGGGCGATACCTTTCGACCTACATAACTCTCTCGGCTCTTTCCAAAGCACTTCATTCAGTTATATCGCTGTCTTGCTTATGTTGGACGCATCTATAGGTTAAGTAAAATTCTTGAGCTAGTGTTGACCT
>NIUQ01004706.1:0-12877 GCA_002796945.1 Plectus sambesii
TTCACTGGAAAATTCGTCTGAATCAACTGTGTGGCATCGAGACGCAGAATCTACTGATTCAGTTCCTAAGCGTTGTCGTGGGTACGACAAGGAATGGCGCAATGGAGAGCTTAGCCAAACAAGTGGTTGCAGCACTCGACGCTTAAAATGTTGCGATTTAATTTTTTTAATCAATTTCACTTGTTATTAATCGATTCTTCTGTACTGAGTAAACAATTGTGAAACGCTGCATAGTGCGAATGAGTTATGGACTGTATAAATTTGATAATAATATTAACTATGATATGACTTTTCCAACGAGTTACGGTTACGTAAAGGGTGTTTTTATTATTAGATACAATTTGTTCTGTGAATAAATTTACAGCAGCTGAAGGGATTTGGCTGAAGTTTGGTACACATATATATATACTAGAGTTAATGTAAGGTTAGTGTGCAAGTTTTTACGAAATTTTGCTCATTTAACGCAGAGATATGATAATTTTAAAGTGCATGACTTTTTCAAGCGGTTGAGAAGTAATATGAACACGTTTGATGACAAGTCACACTGGTAATACGCAACTATATCCAATGCGATTTTTTGCATGTGTTAGAACAAATTCTAACTTAGACTTCCTTTTCTTAAACATAAAATTCGGTTCTATAACTCATTTTACGCACTTCTTACGAAAATGCACAGTTCAGCGTTTTCGCACATTTTTACCGTTAATAGACCAATGGCGAACGAATAGGGAAAAAATGCGCGAATACGTGGAATTGTGCTTGTCCGTAGGAAGTTCATAAAATGGGTTGTTATGATTGAATTTTTATGATTTCAAAGAGAAAATTTAAGATACAGGTTGTTATAAAACATGCAACAAACCGCATTGAATTTGGTTGCGTATTACCAGAATGATGTGTCATCAAATGTGTTCAGATCACTTCTGAACCGCTTGAAAAAGTGATGCTTTTAAAATCGCCATATCTCTGCGTTAAATGAACAGAATTTTGTAAAACTCTGCACACTGACCTTACATTATCCTTGGTATATATGTACTGTAACAAATTTCAGCCAAATCGCGTTAGTTGCTGTAAAGTTATTCAAAAACAAATCGTATCTAATGAAACAACCCTCTATTATCATTCAAATTTACTCGATTGAAATATTGATAAGTTCATCTTTCTAAATAAACTATTGATATAAAGGCATTATTCGATTTGCTTGGAGCAATCTCGATCCTCTTCTAACACTCTGTGACGCATTACGAGGGTGATTTAAAAAAGACCTGAAATTTACTCTCAGTTTCATGCAGGTTGCAACACTTTATTAATGAGTTACGTCAATAATGCCATCCCGGTATCAGGCATGCGACGGCCGACCGGATTATTCAACTATCACATTCATATGGCGGGCTCAAACCCAACAGCAAAAAGCGGACCTTGCGACTCTGCGGGACAATAGCTATGAAACTTACTCACTAAACCTATCATTACAAATCAATACGGACACTTTTGTGATTCGTGTGGACTGCTATGCAAAACTCGCTTCTAAGCAAACTGACGTCAACTACCCGACACTTTGCGGATGGGTATTATTTGTTTCTTACATTATTTAATAAACAAATTTATCCTGCTGACATCGCTCCAATGTTAAGGAACCGTTCGCAATTTCAGTTCATTTCGTCGATCCTGCAATTTTCTCTCGAGAAATAGCAACGATCCTGGTTTTACTGTTTCTAGGGAAGGAAAATAGCTCAATCGAAAATCCAAAGTAGCGCTGCGCGCAATTATCGAAAACGCGCTCAACAGACAATAACAACCTTTTCGTCTCTCGTGCGCGCCTTAATAAGGAGGAATACTTTTTTTTGAAGAAGAGTAGCGCTCCGCGCAAATAGATATAAGGCGCCCCCAACAGCTGCCAGCGTTCTCCTCTCTCCCCCTCTCTCTCTCGTGCGCACCTTGTAAAGAAAGAAAATTCTCTAGCGTATATCCCGCTGCCGCAGGGTCCGCTTTTTCGGGTCCTCCAAGGAAGGCCTTTATCGTTACGACACGTGCTCTTCCGGTCGGCCGTCGAATGCCTGACACCGGCTCGTGCGCACCTTAATAAGAAGAAATAGTGACTGAAAAGAAGCAGTATGACGCTTGCCAAGAAACTAAACGTTACAAAATTGCATATCAACAGCGAAGTGAAATGTCGCTTTGCCACTACCGAAATTAACAGTCGAGTGGAAAATGTTTCCGAAAAGGCGGAAGAGGCTGAATTTGTCGCGAATTTACCAGAAGGCGCATTCATCACCTACTTCGAAATGTATGATATTTTACTCTCTTTTTTACCTTTCACTATACACCAATATTTCAACGCCATAGGTTTATGTATGTACAATTAGCCTTCTGCATCGAGATCTTCTGAAGGTTATATTACAATATTCCACGCTGTGTAGACAGAAAACTGCAAACAGCAATATACTTGCGAAGAGGTTTGAAGTTTAAGTACGGTAGATATGTAAAAGACACGCGTGCAAAACGAATTATGCATTTTTGCAATATTTGCGAAGAAGCGATGCAAAAGTATGAGAATACACAGGATATAAGGATTCCGGGGATCGCTGTTGCACAATTAATTATCTTACCATTGCAGCATTAATTGATTCTCAGGAATTTTTTTGCAGAGAAATCGACGGCAAAGTGATAGTTGGAGATTTGAAAGAGAAGCAGGAAGCAAAAGCTGACTACGATGCAGCCAGAAGTAGAGGAGAAACCGCTGGTCAGGTCGCCCAAGCGTATGCTTTTTCTGTTAACTCAGTGACTGCCTTTTTATCTGCTCTCAAATATTAATTGTAATAAATATATTCAGTATTGGGAAAGTAAAAGGAATTTTTTTCCCCTGACAGAAAAATATAAGCTATATTTTTCATTTATCTTTTCAGAACTCGAGAAACGAATACTTTCAATATATCGGTCAATATTGCACCGTACAATTTCGCGAGATTCAAGCTAGTGTATCAGGAACTACTTCAGCGCGTCAGAGGCACCTACAAACATCAAATTAATGTTCATCCAGGACAGGTTAGTAAATTTTCTTTGTCTACAATACTCTTGACTGTATTGTTCTTTTTAGGCAGTGGACGATTTGCAAGTCAACATAACAATCAACGAGAGCAGTCCGATATCGATCATACATGTGCCGACATTTGCAGCGAAACTCAGCGACAAATCAAACAAAGAATTGCTTCTGCTCAAAGGTATCGTAATAATTTACAGCTTCTGAATCAATATATTTGTTTAAATTTAGAAGCAAGCGACGTTCGCATTGAAAAGACCTCGGATACGGAAATGACCGTCAAATGGCACCCATCAGCAGCAAATCAGGCTCAATACTTGATAAATGATGTTTTGGATGGTCAACTAATCGTGCTCTACGATGTCGATCGCAATGATGATCAAGTTTTGGTTGTCGACGGTCACTTTATTCATTTCTTCGCTCCAAAAAACCTGGATATCGGATCGAAAAATATCGTCTTCGCTCTGGACATATCCGGATCAATGGGAGATGGAAAGCTCGAACAGACAAAAACGGCGATGCGATCCATTCTCAGTCAACTCAGAGAGAAAGATCGATTTAGCATTCTCTGCTTCGATACTCAGCTCGAAGTTTGGAAAAATAAACTATTGCCACCGACTAAAAAGAATATCAGCGAAGCGATTGCTTTTATCGACGCTCAACGTCCAAGAGGAGGTGCTTTTACACATATTGTTAGTATTGCACGCTGGCAATTGAGACAAGCACTAGTGCCCTCAGAAATACTTCATACTATAGTCACTTTTCGTTTTCTTGAGTTGATATCATTTTCACCCGAGAGCATAGAACATCTAAGTTAATACCTAATGATAATCAATACCCTGTAATATTATCAATCGCAATGAGTTGTTTGCAGTTAATTAATTATATTACTAAGAATTTTTTATACAAAAATGCACGCTCACCATTTCTTGGTGATAAGAGAATTGACCGGTTTCACATCGCGTACTTTAACTAAAGTCGGACTTAATGCAATGATAAAGAATAGGCCTTAAGTCCGACTTTAACTAAAGTACACGATGTGAAACCCACCCAATCAGTCTCTTGAATAAGTTATTTACTGACTGAAAAATCATCGAGTATAGCTCTCCACAAGGTCCATTGAACCTTTCGAGATCATTAATAATTTTCTTAATTAGCTAATGTTTAGCTAAGTAGATACATTGCATAATGAACCTGTCCTTTTTCAGGCACTGATATTGACTTGGCAGTGCAAGAAGGCATCAAATGGCTCAAAGGGAGACAGTCCAAGAAGCTTTTAGCGAGCATTTTTGTGCTGCTCACTGATGGGCGACACAAAAGTGGGCAATATAGTATTCATCAGATTACATCCAGATTACTACAGGCGCGAAAAGACGGCGGACAAAACATAAAAGTATATGGGTTGGGATTTGGCAATAATGCCGACTTCAATTTGCTGAAAGAAATGTCGGCGAAAACAGGTGGGTTTGCGCGCAGAATCTATGCGGCATCTGATGCTGCCATTCAATTGGACGGCTTCTATGCGGAGATTTCATCGCCACTGCTCGCCGACCTGGACATCAAGTAAGCACTGTATCTTACACATTACGCTGCAAAAATTGTGTCTCTCATCCGGCGAAGCTCAGGGGGGGAATGGTGAGAGCTTCACGCAAAACTTTTACTCAGCCCTTACACTCGCATGGGAAATTTTTACTTACGTTACTTGCTAATATATACGACCATGGACTTATTTCTTTTAACTTTTAAGAACTTAGAGTTTAATCTCATTTCTGCTTAGTCGTCACTAGAGTGTAGTTGTAGAAAAGGATTATCAGGTGGAAATGTGACAAAATTTTTCTCTTCTCAATATTAACCCGATCATTGACCATGTTTCAGATATTTGAACCCGAACGTGGAAGTTGTATCAACCGTGAAAAACATTACTGGCGACACTCTATTCGAAGGCTCGGAGTTTGTTGTAATCGGCAAAATGAATCAATTGTCGTTGAACGAAGGAGATGAAATATTCGAGTGGCGCGCTCGAAGCCGCCACGGTGTTAAAGTCTACAAGTGCTGCTATCGTCCATGGCATCCTCAAACCAGCGGTAAAAAAGGGTAAGAATGACTGACCTACTAGTTATACACTCAGTCTAGAGAAACTTTTAAGTTCTTGAGGAAAAATTGAAAATAATATATTTCTATGACCGTTACTACCGGGTTTTTCCGAGTATAAGCCCCGGGGCTTGTAATAAGAATTGGCACTTTTCGCGTCTCTACTTTGTCCCCAAATATAAGCCCCGGGCTTCTATTTGGAAAGTTCAATTACATAACGCTTTTTGCAGTACCAATCATACTTGCATTTTTCATCTTTTTAATTAATCTTACACGCAAATAATGGAAGATCTGTATGATTTTTGCAAATCCTGTTAGAGAATGCGGTGTTTACATGTAAAATACATTTAAAATAACCTCATTTCACGCATACATGGTGATCATTTTTCGGCTCCAAATATAAGCCCGGGGCTTCTATTTGGAAAGTCAAACCGAATAGAAGCACAGTGGGGCTTGTATATGGGGGGGCTTCTAATCGGAAAAACCCGGTAATACTTACGCATCGATCCACAGTTTGTGATTTAAGAACACAACAAAGAGGAAGACACGCTCAAATAGCCGCTGTTGCTTTTATTTAATATTGCATACTCCTCGAAAATGCAGATGTGGTGCGAGTCATGTTGCTGCGTTCGTGTTGAAGCTTAACTAAGATTGGCTACTAACTTGAAATGGTTTAAATTCATCTTCCGGTTATCGCATTGTTCATTTGATTGCAAACCATTTGTGCTCTTTCAGAGATATATCTAATACGGCTGGCGGCTTCATTGAGCGCTCTTGGGCGTATCTGACAGTGAAGAATCTACTGGAAAAGGCTAAAGTTGATTCCGAGAAGTCGGGAGCGCTGAAAAATCAAGCACTGAAATTTGCGCTTGAGGTAGGCATATGTGTTAGGATGTTCACTGCAGTCAGCAATTTTAAACCCAAGCGAAGGTTGAAAATCTGCGCCATGACTTAATCGAGGATAGATATTCTTGCTGTGAAAAACAGAACAAGTTTTGATCAGTTTCCATTTTCACTTCCACTTTAACATTGGTACTATCCTAAACAAAACGTTCCAATTCTATGGGAACGTTTTTCAAATCTTAGCAGTATAAAAAGTGCTCTCTTTGAAAGGGAGTATTTTTAGGTTCAAATGTTATTTATTACTCAAGGTATTTTTCTTTACAATGTAATCTTTCAGTACAAATTTGTAACGGAACAGACTTCAATGGTTGTGACACAAACAGAAAAGGCAGTCGAACTCGAGCAGGTTGATCATCCTGCAAGTACGATTACGCGCTGGGGCGTGACAACGCTGTCGCGTGCAAGCGCAAGTACATATCGAACCACTGGAATACCGTCGTATTTTGGCGGTCGTCAAGTGAACGCAGCTTCTAGCTGTAGCGCACGCTCACTAACATCATGTACTCGTAAGTTCTATTGCGAACGAGACATATCAAGAAATCGATCTCCAACATCAGCTAAGACAGCTTCAGCGACTCCCTCGGGTTTTCCAGTAGGATCACGTGGGCGCGAAGTGCACGAGCGAAAATTTCCCGTATTATTAAATTGCAAAAGTAAGAATTTTCCAGGCAGCACACGCCACGCAGTCATCATGGTACCGATGATGAAATGTTTGTCGAATGAAAAAAGAGACATAATGGGTCGGTCAACTGTTTGTTGTGACGAAGGCGAAGTCGGAAGCGTACTTGGAGCCGATAATGACAGCGGCGATCTTAAAGCCGGTAAAGTATTGGCAGAACTACCAAAAAGACAACGAGACAAAAAGGCCAAACCTCACTTGCAACTCAATACTTTGGTGGGAAGAGTAGAGAAACATGTAAGTACACATAATATGACAATAAATGAGCGGTTTTTTTTGTAAGTGTATTACATATTTTATATCTTTATTCAATGTAATAATGCACGGTGACTCAGTAATTTAATAGTTTCTAAGTAAAACGAATGCTATATGTCAAAGTATGCTTTCAAGAGAAATGTCATTGTTTGTAATACTGATATGGAAATAGAGCCGTTTAAAAACTTTAATTACTCTGATTTACATTCATGTTTCTGAATGGATAATCTTGGCGTAAGAATGATCATTTTTAGCTGAATGAAATGTGCGACGACCAGCCACCGACCGTCATTGAGAAATTAATAAGTGCGCCAATTGATTCAGCAATTGCTGCATTTGTTAAGTTAAGCGATATCCAACAGAAGACATCTACCAACGATAATTCCAAAGGTGCGTATTCTTTTTTAATATTTGTCCTGATAGATAATTTCTAATTATCGCAAAACGTGGTCCCTTTTCAGTCTCCTACACCTGCAATTGCTAATTTATGCCAAAACAGTAGAATATGATAAGCAGAATAATCCCCGTGATTGAGTATATTTTAGGTGCACATATAGTTTTCGTAGCGTTCTGCATATTGCCATAACGATTTGATAGGATGCGCATGAAATTGCTAAAAAAAGGCACAATTAAAGCCATTTCGAGTCAGCGAGTGGTACACTCAAATTTTGCGCTCAACTAACGCCTAACTTACTGCTGTCACTTGATATTTACAGTTTTAACGAATGGGTTGCGATGGATAAATGCTTAATTAATATACCTTACTCCTCTCAAACACCCTTCCTCTGAAAACTATATATTCATGTTTGTCTATGGCTTCGAAATTCGACATTTATCTTTCAGAGAACCAACTTCTATCTTTGATTGCTGCGATGGTGGTCTCAAAGCTGCCTAATTCGCCGTCCGAGCAAGACTTGTTGAAATCATTGTTGGAAAAGTCACCGGTAAGTCAATTTTCTCGCTCAGAAAAAAAGGTTCTATGCTGCCAAATTATTAACAGATAAGCTGAAATCTACTTCAGAATCAAATTTTTTGAACATTTGATAATTTATGTTCTCTTTCTTTATTTAATCGATAAAATAACATAGTGAAGCTGTCACTAACTGCGCATATGTTTGGTACACAAATTTCGATAAACAATTTTTGCAATTTGCAGGACGAAATTCGCATCAGAGAGGTTAATAAAATTCAGTACGTTGTTGAATGCGATGTCGGTCAGTTGGCGACCGTTCCATCGATTTTGATGGCAATTCACTGGAAAATTCGTCTGAATCAACTGTGTGGCATCGAGACGCAGAATCTACTGATTCAGTTCTTAAGCGTCATCGTGGGTACGACAGAAAGTGGCGTGATGGAGAGCTTAGCCAAACAAGTGATCGCAGCACTTGATGCTTGAAATTTAACAATTTTAATCGTTTAATCAATATCACTTGTTATTTGTCGATTTCTTCTGTACTGAGTAACCAATTGTAAAATGCTGCATAGTCTGAACGAGCTATGAACTGTGTATAAATTTGATAATAATATCAACTATATTTTGGCTTTTCCATAGAGTATTAGTTAATTATTACACTCGAAATCGGATCATTGCAAACTGACCAAGTGTTGGAGCGCGACACCGCTTTGATTGTTATTTGATTCTTGTGCCCGTCGGATCCACGTCAGTTCCCGTATTCCTATTGTGTCGTTCCGTCTCGTTGTTGTGCGCCTCGCATTATCGCTCGCCCCCTTGTCTCGATATTAGGCCAGATCTCTCTCTCTCTCTGTTGTCTATCTACTGTTCCGTTATTAAACCCCGTTTCCCGAACCACCTCGAAACATACGGTACAACATCTGGCAAGAAAATTTTGTTCATTTATCCGATCATGATAATATACAAAAGCTGCATACGGCAATTGAAGAACATGCGCACTTATCGGGCTTTGACTGTAATACAATCCGAATACGCGGTGACAAAACTCAATGAGAACTAGAGAGGACTAGTCCCATATTGACCGCAAGTACTTTCTGATTTTAGACCGCGATTTTACATCCTAGTTCAACTGTACTTTAATTAGCTTACGAAAGCGTAAGCGTAAGGTAACGTGCACTATTTTCGAGAAGCAAATAAAGAGCTCGCTACTTAGCAATATCAGACATTTAGCAGTCGCGATAGCAACCAATTTGGGGTTTCAGTTGCTCGACTGATTGTTTTATGCTGGCAAAGCGAAGCACCGCGTCAAAACAAGTTAACTACTGCGAAGTTCCTTGTGATTACTTTCGTAACAGCTCAGCGATGTTAACACTGTCGCATTATTTTCTGTTTATTGATGGCTTACTTTTGATTCTGTCAGCTTGCTCGGCAATAGCAAATGGATTTGTCTTGACTGTGATTGCAACTCATTCGGCGTTACGCAAAAATGATGCGCTTTACATAATTATAGCGCTTACCGTAGCCGACTTTTTTGTTGCTACTATGGTCTTTCCGCATATCCTGCTGCTGCTTTCGGGATGGCGAGAAAATAGTAAGTTATAATCATGTTTACAATTAGTTTCACTTGGGGCTCTGTTTGAACAAGCATTATTCAATGGGGCGAGGGTGCGTGACCCCTTTCTCCACCCCATTTTCTCGTATGCCACATCATCGCTAATACTATAAAAGGTCACGACATTTAGGCCACTGCCTCATGAGGCCAGCTTTATTACGACGCAAAAAAATTTATGTCCGCAGGTGTAGTACATCGGCGCAGTTAGTATATGATTTGAGCAAAACCTAGGTGACCTTTTCATAAAAAATATCGTCAAACTTGGATTGTTCAATTACTTAATTGTGTGCGCGCTCGCAACTTTAACTAGTGATCCTGATGGGTAAATAAAGATAAGTATTCGTTGTATAAATTGTATTTCCCTAATATGTAATCAAAGCAGAATAAGATAATCAATTGCATTCCTTCTTCCGCTCTGTAATAATGCGCTTCGCGGCTTTATGAACAAACACATTATTTCGATACGCAGGTACCGAACTGAATTACTCACCGCTGCTGACAGTCGCCACCAACCTGCCGGTGGTGTTCGAGATAAAAGTGAACAATATCCTGACAGTGGCGATTGCGATTGACCGCCTCGTTGCCGTTCGCTGGCCGATATTGTACAAAAAGCGACCAAAGCTGCTATACGTAACGGGAAGTATAGCCGTAGGATGCTCTTGGGGAGCAGTCGATGCTATACTTTTACTGACGACGACGAATTTTGTACCGAGAATTGGCTGCGCTGCCGCTGGTTGCTTTGCTGCTCAATCGTTTCGCAATTATAAAGGTAACGAAGCAATCAAATGTGGAAAAATTGTTATCACATCATTTTTCCTTTTCTTTTAAAACACGAACTGAATTTTCCGGGAATTCGTCTTGAAAATGCTTCTTTGACCTCATAAAAACTCCACACACGACGCTCTTCTAGCTTCGGCCTATAATATCGTTTCCAAAATACAGTATTTTCTCCTGTTCATTCCACTCCCTAAGCCAAAATTTGTAATATTTAGCTCAAGTTTTGTTCCAATCATTCAAAAACTCTAATATTCGCTTTAGAAATAATGAGTAAAATCAGGAACAGACACCAAAATTGCCGAAATAAAAGACAATTTTGTTCGCAGCACGGTACGATTTTCACAATTATAATTAATGCATCTGCTTTATCATGAATATCAGTATGACTGCGACAAAAAATAAATGTGCTCTTCGCTCTGAGCAGACTGTTTGAAGTAATTAAGTTATGGTTTCAGGCATTGCCGATATGTGCATTAATTTCGTCGCCATGGCGGCAACAATTACTCTTCTCCTAAGACTGCGCCGGCTCTCTTCGATTGTTCATCCAGCAATGATCGCTGCGCTTTACAGCGCCAACAGCAGAGATCAAGCAGCGCTAAATGTTCGCGAGTTTGAAAAATTGCGCTAATACAGTAAAAGACTGTCGTAAGACATTTAAAATAAGGTTTTCGTTCATTTTTGTGTATAAAATGGCAGTAAAAATTCGCCCACGTGCAGTAGTTGTGGCACAGCCTATGGGTAATCTCTTATATGTGCACATCGTGAGATGCCTGGAGAAGGCTTTATGGAACTAATAGACGCCCCTCAGTTTAAGCAGCTGCCCGTGCTCGAGCTAATAAACGCTGTCAATAATAGTTTGTCACGTTTAGTATCGTCTTGATTAAATAATTCTGAGATGAAACCTTTTATATTCACAAGCATGTAGTTCTCGTCACTGCGCTCTGGCGGTTCTTACACTACTATAATGTTTTTAATAGTAATTCATAGTAGTAGTTTTCTGAATTCGGCATGGGCGTCATTTATGTGGTTGCGCATGCTTCACATTTTTACTTCTCACTATTATGTTGCCCCTAAAGTTAAGCTTGAATCTCAGTTTTTGACGTTTCAGAAGAGAAAGATGTCTGGTTACAAAATATAAAAATAATAACAACAGCTCTCAGAAAATAAAATTACATTCTCTATAACAGAGTAAAATATTACTGAAATAAAAACAAAATGTGATTTTTATATTTAGGCTACCAGTCGTAACGTTCTCGTCTTCAACGCAAGTACTGAAGAGGAAAAGTTCAAAAACGTTCGAACACTTATTTTCGTTTCATGGAACACTTTGATTTTGCATCGTTTTAGGCGAATCGAATAGTCGCCAGCGTCCTGTTAATATCGGGCGTGTGCATCTTTCTTCCGAGCCTTTTCGCAGGTTTTGGCGAAATGTTCCACATAGGTGCATTTCAGAAGGCAGGTCCCTTTGTGGCCGTCGGTTTGCTTTTGAGCGGCTGTTTGAACGCCGTCGTCTATGGGATGAATCACAGCGCGGTCAGAAAGGTAAAAATTATAACTCCCTTTACGCCACTTTGGTAGGGCAGTTTTGAAGAATTAATCAACAGGATTAGAGACTTTTTTGTATGCTGTTGCAGAAAACTAATTCCTTTGTCATATTTAAAACTGCATCATCTAAAAGGTCTAACCAGGAGCCTGATACATGAAACTATTAAAAATTGAGGAATTGAGTCTCAGTTCTGGGCATTCGTCACCGCATTATCGTATGCGAAAGTGATTCTTAAGTAGAATGGGGATTTCATCTCTCAGTTCTTTACACACAACAGTTTTATGAAGCAATTCCTAGTGCGCCGTTATTGACTCTTGTTTGTGCGTAAGGCCCTCAATGCTCCACGGAATATCTGGATGCAGACTATCTGTGCGCAAAAGTTGCACATTTGCAATTGTGTTTTATGTATCAAGCGATGACAAATAATTTAGGTAATTACTGGAATGACAAGACAAGCCAAAGAATTTATATCCGCTACACCACTGGTTGGCGGGGCTCACACGTGAAATGCTCACTGTTCGGGTAAGCCTGTGTCTTGTGGCCACCGCCTCACCACCGCGTTGGGCCTTGAAGAAACAACTGTAATATTGTGTAAGACCGCGTGGCGCGCCGAGGTTATCTACGGCGGTTCTCAAAACGTCAGTCAGTTGTGAAACGCAGATAAAGCAGGTTTGTAGGCATGCAAGATCACGAATAAAGTCAATTTATGAAAATACCAAAATCTAAGCCTAAGCCGAAACCTGAACCTAAGCCTAAGCTAAAGCCTAACATGAACAGAAACAATGGGATGAGTAACAAGAAATCACAGAAGGAACGTAAATGGCTCAATGGCTTTGATGTGATTATCGCAGCTCAACGTACTGAGAATGTTGTAGCTCGACAATCGTGTACACTAACTGCCTATGGGGTGCTCTGCTATCCTCTAATCTGACCTAATCACATTTTTCAATTACGCGCGTATTCATGATTCACGCTTTCACCATTTACCTGGCTGTGGTCATACACTGGCGGTGGTGGTGGCCATGGTGGCCGTAGGGGGGTTGGCCACAAGACGCAGCCTTACC
>NIUQ01004707.1:0-12896 GCA_002796945.1 Plectus sambesii
GGCACCTCCCCCCCGTTCCCGTGATTTGAAATCCCGTGCAAATCGTTCCCCGTCCCCGTAGTTTTCTTCCCCTCCCGCAAACCCTAGTCAATACTAATATTACGACGCGTCATTTCGATAAATGGCTTCAGAAACGATACTTTTTTATGCTTTCGAACGAATACTTTTAACTCTGAAATTACGCCCCGGGGCATAAGATTGAGAAAACTTTCAAATTTACGTCCCGGGGGCCTAAATTTGGGGAGGCCTAATTATGACAGAACCCGGTACAATTTTCATTCATTACGAACAGTTTTAGCACATGTCTTATTCTATTGCAGATTCACCGATAAGCACATTATGTGGGTTTAAATATATATAATTATCGTAGATCTTGACTGCTGGTATAGCAGTTTATTTCTTACGTATTTCGATGAAAAGTAGCAAAGTCAGCTCTTTTGAATGCAATATGATCACAGCACCTTGTGTGAACAGACTGATCGGTTTTTCGATGATGCTGAACGTTCGTTTGGTTTCATTGTAAGCGGCCAAATTTTAAGGATCAGAAATTAACCTATGGCGGAACACAAACATCTTTCGATAATGAGTTCGCCTTATGTTATAAATGATGAAAGTGCTACCTTTTCTTCTCGATCTCCAGTGCTGCTGAATGGAGCAAACATCCCAGCTATACTAAGTGCCGAGATGATAAAAGTCGGAGCAATAATGACCCAAACGTAGTAGGATGGTTTTCTTTTGATCTTCATGCGATAAAAGATAATCCTATACAAATGCTCTGGATCTACGTATTCATCAATCGTCTCATTTGTGTACGGAAACACATCCCATTCTGAATTAAGCTAAAATTTTTAGAGTTAATTTTGCAAACCATAGTCGGGAAAAACAAAAAATTTGCATCCTTCCTACATATGTAAGTTGCACTATTAGGCTAAAATGAAATGCAGCAAAGAAGTTCCGAAAAAAGCCAAAATCTAAAGCTTCCCTTCGTTAAATTTCAAACGACAACATTTGATTCTAAATTTTCAATGTAAATTTTTCCTTTTAATGTTCATATTTTGCAAAATTACTGAAAGTCTACGTAAATGAATCTTTTACCGATTCAAGCGGTTGCTGATCGTCTATGTGTTCTAACGTCATCTGGTCGATTGTATAAGTCCACGACGACATCACGAACAAGCATTCTTGTGAATCGAACGGAAAATTATCGGTCTTCATTTCGCAGCGATTGCTGAGGACGTAGACAAAATTTAGCCATACATCGCCAGTATATTTAATTTCAAGATTCCAATCCTCCTTTTCAATGATGTATTCTGGTTCTAAGCTACAATAATACATATGCTATTCATCTTCCGCGGGCTGTAAGATAAATCAGATGTCAGCGGTCGTTCAAGTGAGCAGTTTATTTTCGAGCGATTGGGATCTCAAGCTTGAGCTATCTTTATTACTGAGTAACCTTCGAGCTTTTTGCGTTGTGCGCATTTCTACGCTTAATCGTGTTATGAACGTTAAACTTTTCCTGTGGCCTGTCAAATACCAACCCCCTAAATAACGGCGTGGCAGTATGCATAAAAATCCTACAATCAACAGTGTTTATAACGGCACTCAAGGAACCGGCTAAAGACCGCCCTCTCACACCCAGGTTTTGCTCGGACACCGTCTCGCGGCGCCTACATTCATATTTTCCGATAGTTTTGTCTTGTACGTTTCGTTCCTTAGTTTTTCTAGGCGATGGTCATATGATAGAAATAAAAGGTTCTGGAAATAAACTACAGGACGAACGAGTAGGGGTTGACCGCAATGCTTTCGATCTGAGAACGGCGGCCCTCGTTAATGATTCGTATCCTTCTCTTACACCGTGGAAGCCATCGTAACATCCGGTCTCCACACCGTATCAGCTGGCACAATTATGCGTGTTGTCCCATTAAACTTTGCTGGATCCCATGTCAGAAAGTCATCATGCCATCTCTAAAACATTTTTCCTGTCAAATTTTGAGCTGCTATTTGCTGTAAAGGTCTCAGTGTTACGATCTTAGCATTTATTTTCATGAATCAGTATTATCCGAACCTGGCAACGATTTTACAAATATTAGAAATTTTCGACGTGAACTTACCAATAGACGATTAACTTAGGGAGTGAAGCATATCACGCATTCAGCTGTTCGAGATTGCACGAAATTTCCGATATTAAGTGAGTGAACTTTTAAGAAACAATCCGGTGTCAAGCAAGCGACGGCCGACCGGATTATTCCACTGTCGCATTCTTATGGCTAGCTCAAACCCACCATCAAAAAGTGGACCCTGCGACTAAGCGGGATAAACGCTAGGAAACTTAACAGCGTTTAAGAAACAGAGTCTAGCAACCAAAAAGAATGATACAGATCAGTCTGATAATGCCTAATTAAATTAAAAGCGTATTTATAGAATTCTTAAGCATTTCCACTATGCTAGACTTTTACTTCAATACGCGATAGGAAACCGATCAATGCTTATTTCTTGCAGTGAGTAGAAAATGTTAAATAATACTTACGTGATCAAAGTGAGCGGAGAGTTTGATGTACTCTTGCGGCTCGTTCTGAAAGAAACCCATCAATCAACATCATAACAGACAAAAAGCGTACCACTTCGAGCAGGCTGAGGATGTTCATTCGGACTTTGACCAGCGTAACTTGGCTGTCATTGCGGACTGGTCGTGATCGCTTATCGTAACTTTCAAAAATGTGCGATATAACATCACGCTCTAACGTTTCGCCTTTTTCAATGATGAAGGAGAAATGAAAGAGAATGGGATATAGCCACTTAACCAGCATTTGAAGAAGTTACACGGCTCTCAGGGATTAATGCTATCTCTGCAATAGCGTTTTTGCAGTAAAGTTAATGCTGGTAAAATTTCTTAGTGATAATGTATTAAGAAATCAAGAAAACAAATTTTTCTTTACATATGAAGGAGATTCCTCTAACAAAAGCTTGTTATTCGCAATGGCAGTGTTTCAAACACCGAACTATTGTCTGAGCTGGAGGTATTATCGAACGAATATCTTCTGCGAACCGTTCGCTGATTGGGTATTCGATCCAGCAGCTTCTCTTTGTTTGCTGTCTCGAGATGCCATTGTTCTCTGTTCCCATGCGTCATTGTTCCCATGGCAAATGATCAAATACAATACCATCTTGGATTCTACGAGTTCCTCATCAGCTCTTTTCCAGGTAGCCTTGATGAAATAGAGCAAAATCAAAGGCAACTTAACAGGGACAGACCATGAAGTAACATTTACTCGCTGAAGAGTTACTCGTGTTATTAGTTTAGTTTGCTGTGTGTAGTTATTTACTACACTGATTAGCAGCCAAGAAGTGCGCCATAACAATAAAAGAGCAGCACGTAATTCTATTCGGCAGATGCGTCGAGTAAGGACCGACAATATCTTTCATGTATCCAAATTGAATTTTTATTAAATAAGCTATTCTTTTGCGAAAATTATAGCAACTAACAGAACCGATAGAAATATTTCTTGAAACGTGCAAATCTTGTAAATGTTAAACCACACATTTACCAATAACAGTATTATGTTGCGTGCTGTGCTATTGTTAGATAAAAAATGGACGATTGAAGGTTGTTTTATTTTCAAAAACAACAAAAATGTACACAAGAGCCATAGACAAGAGAAACAATGAAACGCAGCATTGATGAAGGTTACTTGCAAATGCGTAACCGTTGAAATCTACAGAGGTGCTCCACCGTCGACTTGCATTTGATCGCCATCAGCGGCATTTGTGGAGGAGGGTGGCTTGTTTCGGGCAAGCGTAACCTTTTTCAAAAACGTTTTGCCATCCTCCTTCGTCTGCAATCTAGTGTCGCTATACAATGTTCGATCGTATTAATAAGCGTGACCATTTGTAATGCTAGCCCATCATTAAGCTTGCACGTATTCATTGAACCGGTGACTTAATCGTGGCCTAAGTTGTTTATAAGTTAAGAAACACATAAGCTCGCAGTGAAGCATAGCGCCGAGAATCGCTACGAAATGTGTACTTCAGGAAACGATAATGTTAAAGGTCCCAAAATGTCCGTAGCGCATGTCAAGTAAAATCACTGATTTTGTGCAAGAAAGCTTGAGAGCGCTTAATTCAAATTTGTCACGCTAGTAGGGTACAAAGGTATTACAGTGAAATTTACCTCTACCGGTAAATGGGGGACCAGCACAATCTGACTGATATAAGTAAATTCCACGTATTATTACTGATGATTTCAACGCGGTGCGCGCTGGACATAGAATAAACGAAGCAGATAACAATAAATCGAAATGAGGGTTGAGAACCGAACTGGAAGCATTAATGAAATCACTTACGCTGTCATAATCGAGACAGAGCTGCGCAAAGTGGTGCGCTTCGTCGTATTTGTCTTTGTCCAGACAGTATTTGGCCAGAAATCGGTAGCAGTTGTACTGATTATTCACATCCTCCATCTACAAACGATGAAACTTTATAATATAAACTCCTCGCCAGATATTTACATTAAAACCTAAATATACAGGGTATTCCTACATTATTTGTAAATATGCATTAAATATCGTCAAACTAACGTTCTAATTGAATACAGAAGAAAAATATCTGACTGCAAAGGTGACGAATTATGATGAAAGGCCTAACAGGTGTTAGCCGGTTATGAGAAAATCTTTATGATTATCTGCACTTGGCTATAACACTTAACAAACAGTGCCATAAGAGATTTTTCTCATCCTTCACGCATTCTCTACCATTAACGTTTAATTAAACCAATCTAATTATGTATGATCAAAAGTTGGAAATCCACTTTACCCCTTGTCCTTGCTTTTCAATCTGTTTTAGATACTTCATGTAGCACGAGGCGGCTTGGTCGTTATCCTGTTCTTTTTCAAACAGTCTGAAAAAAGATGTTGTGGGAAAGCCAATAATAGCGCTAAAAATTTATGCTATACGCCTGCGACAATTACTGCATGGTAGTATAGTTGCGTGACTGGAATTTAGTAGAGTAGTGTGCTACAGACTTCTAATTAAAAAATCCGGAACAGCGCTCTTGCATGAGAACGTTTACAGTTAATTTTTTGTCAGTAGCAAGAAAATTTTCGATAGGGTACGACAAACTGCTTGTTAAGTCGATAGCGCTTCTTTCTATTGATTCAAGAACATAAAAAGCAAAAAACGGTTATCATTTTTGGTGAAAAATGGTGTTCAAGCTCCGAAAAGCGAGCTCATCTTTGCCATCCACGATGCCGGACGAGATTTTTTGTTATTGATAAAAATATTTTGACAATAGAGGATAAGCGCGCGGCTACAGTAACCTTAAAATGTATCCGAAAAATTTTAATTAGTGACTCACTTTCCGAGTCGAACAAGAGCGGTCCGCTCGATGTCTCCCACCGTATGCGCCTTCCAGAAACACTTCTGCGCCTCCGCATAGCGCCCTTGCTTGGAGTACATGTCGCCCAATGCTACGATCATTCGACTGTCGTCCGGTCTGTGAACAAATGCACCATAGTACAATGTTTAGTTAACCAGAATATATTATATTTGAGCTATGAGCGATATAGCTATTTTGCATTCGAAATGACACCATCATATGGTGGCATGTATACAGTTTTGTTAATGAAATAAAATCTCAAAGCTGATAATAAGAGAGTTCCATCACGATCGTCGCTGGAAATCAGGATCTATTGATGGTGATTATAAAATACAAATCGATGCAGTGTCAGCGAAAACCCAATATTATCAATATTCCTCGTCAAGATATATTTACTGAGTCCCGCAACGAAATCGCTCAACATAGGATGCAAGAGTGTTACGCTATTCGGAATCAGCCCCCACACTATCCTCGAATCATAATTTTTCCGTCCAAGTGACGTGTGTCTGAGCGTGACGTGTGTCTGAGCGTGACGTACTTATGTAGAGACCGACTGGAAGTATAGTGTCTGTACTCCGCGCGGGTTAAAAGGATCCTAACCAATGAACGCCACTGCCGCTATTCAATACTACGCGATCGAAATAGTAGTATGCTATTACTGAGGCAATTTCAGGATGGGAACAGGCATGGCGTCCTCAGATACACTAAATTCTCAACATTCTTACCTGCATTTGTGTGCCTGCTGATAGTAGTAGAGAGCGTAGGCAGGCATCCGAAGGATATCGTACATCTGTCCAAGGCCGTACCATCCACGAAAGTCTTTCTTGTCGATTTCTGAAAAAGAACAATGATCAGCTGGTTGACAGACTACAAAACTGAAATCAAATGCAATCGCTTGCGTCAAATAAGCTCGCGAAAGCAGAATAAAATGCTACTTTGAATAATACGCACTAAGGCACCCCTTCGACTTTGAGTAAAGCTCTAAGCAAGACGCAATTACGCAAGAAATACAATAGTTAAGCAGTATTGAGCGAGCAACTAACTGACCGAGCGCGTGATGGTAAGCGAGACAAGCGGCCGACGTGTTTTTCAGCTCCATAAACTCGTGGCCAACCAGTGTCCAGGCACCGGCGCACTTGGGGTCCAACTTCAGCGCTCGCTGGAAGTACAGCGCCGCTCGTTCGTGTTCCCCGCGTAGACTATAGTAATTGCCTGAAGCAGGTCGAAACATTGGATTAGTCATTTACATAAACTCTTTCTTACTGACATCAGATCTGGGGAGCGTTTCACGAGAGCAAATCGAGATGGGCAGAGTCCAACATGATTGTTGACCATTTAGGACAACAACCGATCGTACTGGACTCTGCCCTTTTTTTACTTTTATTTTCGTGGAATAGAACCCAGAGCGAATTTTCTCAAACGTGTGACAAAAGTCAATAAAATTAAAAATCAAGCATGATTTGCACTATTTATTGAATATATTTTTCCGTGCGAGTCCTGCGAATTATTAACTTTTTGTCACACGCTTCAATATTTGCGCTTATGTCTGGTTTCAGCGTGATAGACGATACTAGCGTCCAAGCCGAAACGAGGCCACTCCCTCACTAACGTATACTTAACCCAGACCCCGACAGGAAAATGAGAACGTTGAATAGTTTGAAAAAAGAAAGCACGCTATTCGCGCATTATACCGACAATTAAGTTTAGCTTAAATTACAATTCAATCTCTTTTAATCGCAAACAAAGCATCAATACAAGCGCGAATTAAGCAATATCGGTATGGGTAGTAGAATTATCATCGCGGTTCAGGCCTATCGCATGACTTTTGCATCGTGCAACCATAATACTGAATCATTATCAAAATGACGTCATAAGCTGCTCGCGCGAGCCCCTCCATATTGACTTAAATTGCCATAGTACTTCTAAGTAATTCTTACCGACAATGCAACACGTTTCCGGACAGAATTTGTTGACGTCGTAGAAGTAGTGGGCGAGCGCCGCCAATTCTACGCGCATATTCTAAACGAAAATCGAATATTCACACACAATAAATAAAGAATGCCACACGCCAGAGACCGATCTAAAGCCATTTTACAAATTTTTCGTTTATAGTTCTAGACCTTCGTATTTGGTTTCGCTAATCGTGCACTGGAATGGAATTCATAGTCAAAAATTTACAGATCAGTAAGAAGAAATCTTCCCAGGCGTTGTAGTTGGTAAAGACGAGCTCGCTTCTTTTGAACACCGTTCCCTCAGGAATGATAGTTTTTTCTCGGTTTTTACATAAGTAATTTGATAGAAACAAGCGTTATCAACTTTCAAAACAGTTTGCCTTTTTCAGTCTAGGATTTCTTGTAACTGATAGGCGAATTTTGAACATATAGATTCCGGTATATTCTAAATTACTAGCACTACCGTGTCGTGAAGTGCACGCTGCGATATCCGCAAAATGTAATTATATTCAAAACGCAGTCTTGCGCAATTTGAAATGATTTTAATATGGCCGCCAGCAGGCATCAAAACGCCAACAGGAAGAAGAAAGAACCTGAACGTAGAGAGCGTTAGAGTAAACGTCCATCTGCTCAATACGGTACGGATCCATTTCGTGCACCTTGTTGAAGCCGTCCAGCGCCAAATCCAAATCTAAAAATAATGTCAGATAATCAATAGCTACATCTATAACAACAAAGTACGCGCTCTAACCAAATTGATTGGTGTACTTTAGGCAAATTTCAAAACTCAGTCTCTTATATTTATTTCGCCGTTTCAAGCTTAAACTTAATAGTGCATAAGAGTATACTGAAACGCCGCGTTGAGCAGGCTCAGTCCCTGAATATACGATGTTTCAAAACTTTCTTTCCAAAATCTCTTCTATTCTATGTTTTGGATGCATCTTTCCCATTGAGTAATCAATAAACCCACAAATTTCCACGCTAAGCCGTATAACGATACTCAAGAATATGCTGTTGAAAATCAAGGAAAAACTTCTGGTACACCCTGTAGAAGCAAATGGAGCTACCTTGGAGTCCGTGCCTAGCGGCGGCCATCTGGCCAATGATGTAGGGAATGTCGCCAAAGCCGGCGTCAATAAGAGATTGGTACTGCTCAATCGCCGTGGTTAGCATCTGCAGACGCTGGTGGACGTCCGCCGTGAAGAACGGCCGCAGCCAGTGGTCCGGCAGACGCAACTCGCGCAGCTGCAATTCGAGTTTAAGTCTAAGCTTAAGACTAAGACTACACTTAAGTCGAAGCTTAAGACTAAACTTAAGTCTAAGCTTAAGAATAAGACTATACTTAAGTCTAAGTCTAAGGTTAAGCTTAAGTCTAAGCGACGAAAAACAAACCTCGTATCGCGTTTCGACAAGTTTTGCGATTTCCAGCCAAGCCGGCCAGAATGCCGGATGAGCGTTCACGGAATTCTCAAACGCAGCTTTGGCTTCCGCTCGCAGGTTCTGACTCAATAGAACCAGGCCGTACCTAAAGAGATACATAGTCAAATTCGGTTAGACATAATTATACCTGCGATTGTGCAATCAGTTATTTACGACAGCGACTAATTATTTGGCAAACAGGGTAAGTCGCAACTTGCTTTTACTAACTATAAATTTGCTTCATGACAGTGAATGGTCTAGGCGGTGAAAAGTGCTACAGTTGAGTATTTTGGTGGTGAAAAGTCACCGTTGTAAAATGTCTGGCAATCAATTGTAATAAAAGTCAAATGTTAATGTTCCAGTAAAATTATCAACTCCCTCACAAGTAATAGAGGAATCCGTCCATTCCGCGGCGTTCCTCAAGCGCCTCGAGATCTCTATGCAGCTCGTGAACTGCCCCGTTCTCGAACGTCTGCCGCTTGTCCGTTACGTCGGCCATACTGTCCAATCGCTTCTTCTCCCCTGCCTATATGTATCAGTTTATTAAATTATATTTTCTTTTATTTATAGCTTATTTTTATATTCTTATCTTACATCATTTACCCTTTAAATCGCGTGCATTCATAATTTGTTACAACTCTAGCAAATTAATTCAGACGATTTCCTAAAACATCGCCTTGCATTGTAGTTCGTAACCCCTACTTCCAATTTCGTCAAATTGGCGTTTATATTGAATGCAACGAAGTCAAATTTGAGGGGTAACGAAACCAAATGAATGTTCAACGAAATTCAATGCAAAAGTTACGATTTAAGAAACAAGATGTTGCCATACTACTAACTTTCAGATTCAACTAGGATATTTTTTAATTCATAAGGGAATTTCCAGGGTATAAAATCACCCATAGCACTTCGCGCAGTAAGTTCGAGAATGAAACAAAAAGAATTACCAAATATCTAGCGTAGAAGCGCAAGAAAACGGTGAGATTATTCTGCTCGGGATCGCGAGCGAGAAAGAAGGCAGCCCGGTCGAATTCCTGGCAGTCCATGCAGTTGCGTGCCATTCGGACCGCTTTCGACAACTTGGTCGGCTGCTCAATCTGTGCGCCTTCCACCTCCCCCGGCAGGTAGTACAGCATTTCGGATGCCCTGAATAAGTTTGTATGAAATACCGTACTGTAAGGCGAGAAATTATTGGGTAAATTGGGTGATCTAGTCGACCACCTAAGTTGAATCATGTCCAATGTGATACCTCTTATGATATCACTGAGTCAGACCGATTAATTACTCAAGTTAAGTATTGTGAAGCGAAAAATTATTGGATGGGAATGAATTTGAGTGATTTTTGTGGTCCGGCCAACTTTTTGTGGTCCAACTGGGTCGGTCACCCAAGTTAAGTACCACCCAACATTTCTACCCTTACAGTAGTTTCGTATATAAAGGCATCCATCATAGAATAGAGTTATAGTCACTGTTTACATTTGTAACTTTGTCATTCAGTATCGTAAATTTATCATAGCAAATTGAATGACAAAGTTACGGAATGAAACAGTATCGATTGTTAAAATAAAAGGTCACTGCAAGCTTCTTTGTCCATCAACTTCTACTCTATCGATAGCCTACCATTTTGCAGCATCGGTGAGCCTGCGGATTGAACATTGCGTTTCCAACCACGACAGATCTTCAATGACATTAGCAGAAAGCGGCGGCATTTTCACTTTACAAGAATAAATAACACTGCAAATATAAGTACGATAATTAACAATCATAAACAATATTTCATAAGCAAACAGAAAGGACAATGGAAAATCATGGGTTTCAGAGATTACAGTCAAAGTTTCTTAATCAGTAACAGAGCCGTCGAGAACACCGTAGTACGCTCAAAGTGGAAAACTAAACTGAGCACGCTATTATACCTTATCGTTAAGTGCCAAAATTTCATTTTCATGTTACTGACTAAGAAATTACGACTGTAGAGCGATGATTTCAATAAACGCCTTTTCATGGCTTGGATGCGATAGCCATTCGGTCTCAAATAACGAACGCACTCATAACCAATCACCTTTATTCAACGTTCTATACAAGCGACTGCAAAACGAATCAATCCAGCGTACGCATCAACCGGGTAACAGCAGAAATGAAATAACAGAAGGCGACTAACTTTGACAAGTTGAATTAAGCAGCGGAACATGAGAAGCGATATATCACACTAAAGAATGAGATTTCCAAGACTATAAATCAACAAAAGTCACTCCAGATTTCATATTCATCACAGCATTGTGCAAATTTCTTGCTACTAATTGGCAAATTAGTAGCAAGAAATCTTAGACTAAATACGCCAACTCATTTGAAAGTCAACAGCACGTCTCACGGCAATTCACGTTTTGTATTAAAGCGCGTTATGATGTTGAATACTCAGTTAACAGTGTTTTTTAATTATATAATTATTTCTTTTAATTTAATTAAAAATCTACGCCGTTCATCAGTTGCAATATTTTACGCTCGTTTCAATGATACCCTGATAATAATTTAATACTACCTGGGTATCGCCCCAGCTCTACTACCAGTTTTTGTATGGAGGCCCTATTTTACATTTTTGCTTTTTCGATTCAATTCCAGTTTTAATCCAGCTAGTCTCATCGTACGCAATATTAAATTTGGAATCGAAAGCTATTTTTACTTTACATTGACATTTATTTATGGCTGAGCATTCTGAATTTTTAGTAAGTTCGCTACTGTTGCGCCGTTGAATTGCCGTGGTCTCTCTACCAATTTACACGCGTAAAGACCAAGACTACCATTTTAAGTAAAAAATGATATTCAAGCGTGGATAAGCTATAAACACGGCCTTAAGCAATGCAGCCTGCGCATAGGGGATATGTTTCAAAGGCAAAAGACGCAAGAAGAATGACGCGAAGTCCACTACACAAAACCAACCCTTAGACAAGCGCCTAACACCCGAACCAATATTTTCCTTCCCCGCGAATCTTCCACATATACAGAAGCTTTATTATGGACAAGTAACTTAATTTTGTAGGACGATATACGAAAGTGGCTAAATATACCATCATCACCTCAATAAGAACACATTTAAAATCAAAATGGAAGCTTTACAAATCAAAAAGGACGCTCCATTGGTCATATCGGTATGAAAATGTTCTTTTTGTTTTGTTAAGTTCCTTTTTGGAATGGAAGGTGTTCTTATTAAAGCGAAAATCTAATATTTTGTGCGCGTATTAGGCGCTCGTAGCGCTTAGATGCGTCCGAGGACAAAGTCGTGGATGATTTGGGGGACGGCGGCGTCGAAGCCGACGACGTCCAACATGCCGGGATCGGTGGGGTCGGCGATGGTGAATTCGTTGGCAACCATGCCCATAACGATCAACCGCGCGTCCTTTACGTTCATCATCGTTCGGTATTTCTTCAACGCTTCCGACGGGTGAATCTGCAAGGGAAGGAAACTAATAAACTTTTCTAAAAGGGGAACTGCGGTCACATCTAGACGAAAATAACCTACCATATACTGTTTTCAGCTACAGTCAAAACCGGATAAGTGCACATCGACCGGGCACGAAAATTTTGTGCACTTATCCGATCATTATTCAATACAAAACTTGCACTCGGGGCTTGCAAAAAATGTGCACTTATCCGGTTTGTGCACTTAACCGGTGTGCACTTATACGGTTTTGACTGTATTTTTGAAAGGCTGCTTAGCGGAAGGTAATGCCATCATAAACTTATATAATTGCAAATCAGCTTGTCATAGGCTGCTAAAAACAATGTAGTAGTATTTGTTTATGCCGGTACGCATATACCGGCAATTCAGGTCGGTTCCCATAGTACAGTGGAATTTACTTATAACGGTTTCGGTTATACCGGTATTTCACTTATACCGGTAACTTTTGTCGGTCCCAAAGTGCATCTTCCCATACAAATAATTTGGCTTATACCGGTAATTTTGATCAGTCCCTAAATTACCGGTATAAAATAATCCCACTGTACCTGAGTATAATGAATTTCACTGTAAGCAGTAGTTTCTTTTCGCCTAGCAATGACCGCAGTTCGCCTTTTAGGGCTGATGAGCGCGAGCTATCACTTACATCGCCAAAGTAGGTCTCGCTGTCGGTGATGACAATGAAGACGTCGAAGGTTTTCTT
>NIUQ01004708.1:0-12868 GCA_002796945.1 Plectus sambesii
TTCATTCAAAAAGTATGAAAGAGTGGTAAACTTGTTCAGTTATTGTGTGAACAAATTTTGCTTATATCGGTCGAAATAGCGATATAAAAGAATTCCACTGTATGCAAATCCTTTTCGAATCTCGCATTGTATAAACATCCTGCGACCTCCATTCTCTTCATATTTCTAGATGATTTAAAATCCTTCGCGACGAAAGCAAGCAGAAAATTCGGAGTTGGTTTCCGCTTTCAAGACTTTTCTCGGTTTTCCTTGAACTTATTCAAATGCTTGAGACAAAGAATTCTATTTTTCATTTAACTAACTGAAACCATCATCTGTCCAAAGTGGAAACGCTATGAGGCGATTTTCCAGCAAACCGACTAATCACATTGGATAAATATGCTTGCTTTTGCGCCTGTGTAATACGGACATAATTTATGAATCAATTGATTAAATGCATTAGCCAGCCTCACCATAGTGATAGCTCGCTGTCGTCGGTAGGAAAGTTTTGTAGCTCTTGCGCTGTTGGCATTTGTTAATGATTCGCCCATACGATTCGCAGTCAGTATCTCTATTTAAAAATAAGCCACTATATTCCATAATTTTAAACCGAGACGATCACAGGTTTTTGCATTCAATTAAGTTCACGAGTAAGTTATTTTTTACGCTAATTCTTGTATTACTTGTTTGCACTGAGTTATTTCTTCAATAAGGTTGGTTCTATGTAGGGTAAACACCACCATGATATGTTGTGATAAATTTTTTGATTACTATTGTTCCGAGCTCCAGCTGATTACATGGATATGCTCAGAGCGACTCAGCAGCTTTGGATTAATCGAGAAAAATTGCTTTATTGAAAGAAGCTGTAAGCGTCGTAATTTGGGCATCGTAAACATATTCTCTGCTTGAGGGGACCCTTTTGCTTTCCTTCCTTTCCTCGCGCGCCATAGGGTGTGCCTCTAATCGATTACGATTACTGTTTTAGTGGATATGCGGCAGTATGCTAGAATTCGATTGTCGGCGATCGTTTGGTGTATTTGTGCTTGGGCCGCTTTGGTCGTAGCATTTATGTCTGGGCGTCAGAGCATGCAATGTATGAACGTTGGTAACCCTACCTTTGTCGAAAAATCGCCTGCAAAACAGGAAGCAAAGCACATCTTAAGCGAAAATCTATCGTTTAAGGACGATGAAATGATAAAGACTACTGCTCGTGTTTTGCCTTTGCCCGTACCGGTAAGTTAGCGTAAACTTGAAGAATACCTGAGAGAGAATACTGTAAACATTTCACGTACAGTTAGACCCTACGAAGATGATTTATGGAAGCTTGATGAAGTAAACTTAACGTTTCGATATGTATACTACCTCTACTTTAAAAGGCCGCGTTTTTAATCAAGAGGCACACTTTCCAAACGGGAAACAGGTTGGAAATCGATATTCAGATAAATGGATACTCCATTTTATCGATTCATAACAGTGGGTAGTTTTTATGAAACAGGCCCCCTGTTCGACTAGGCAACGCGCGACACAAATGGTCAATTAAATTATAACATTTTTAGGACCATACCGACATAATACAAAGCGAAGCAGATTTTCAAGTTGTTACAACGAACACAAATCCGTCGCACAAGTTAGTTGTTCTTAAAAAAGCAACTGATCTCTTATCGGCAATGTACCTCAAGCCTCCTTGCCCGACATGTACATTCGAGCCGAATCTCCAGAGAGTTATGAAGAAATGCTTGGAACATTCACAATCTGTCAGTAAATACTTTTTTTGCTCACAGCAAGTTCATCTGCGAAATATCAAATCCGATCACTCTAATGCGGAAAAAGCTCTTAAAAGAAGTTTGATTTCGAATTTAGTTTCGTTTCAGTTTTAAGCACAGGTGAGGTTTTTTGAAGCGAACAGAGACAGTTGCTCAATATATTTCAATTCCATCTTATTAAGGACACTCTCCCATTTCATTGAAGACTTTTCCAGTTCAAAGAGGGCACTTTACAAGTCAAACGGATGTGAGAAATGTTCTCTTTGAACTGGACAGTGTTCTGTCTGGAAAGTGTCTTTATTAAAGTTCAAATGGTATATTATCGTGCGGCAACATTAGCCGCTGAAATATGAGCTCAGAGAGCGGTCAGTCGAAGCTTTCAAAAGAAATTTAGTACAATCCGATTCATGATGAGAAATGGACACTGATTGGTACAAGTTCCTCTAGGAAACATCGATCGGCCTTAGTAATAGCGCTTAGCTTTGGTGAGATAGGATCCAGTCGACCGAACCCCTAAATACAAATCGCATCACCTATGTTCAACTCGATATTAATTTAAGCAAGTTTTTCAGCGCGACTCCATATATTTCGACATCGGCGCCAATATTGGCATCCATTCGCTATACATGGCTGCACTCGGCTACAAAGTTGTGGCATTGGAAGCTGACAGCGACACATTCGGGCTCTTTTCGAGATCGATTGCTGAGAATAACTTTTTCAACAGAATATTGGCACTAAACGTTGCTGTGACATCGGAACGAGCCGACGTTCAAATGATGCGCAACCCAAATAACATTGGCAACAACCAGATCGTCAGTGTAAGTATTTTAAACTTGATCAGTAAGTACTGGCTGATTTTTCAACTCTTTGTTCTGGTATTCAGAAAAGCAACCTATATCCAGCATTCCCATACCCATAATCCCACTTTTCAAAATAATTTTACTGCCCTTACTTTGGAGGGAGCAGCTGTTAGTGCCTAGGAGTAAATCGTGGGGTTTGAAGACACTGCCCCCAACCTAATGAACACGCTATTCTATTCCGTGCTGATTTGAAAAAGGTCGTGATCCTGAGGCAATGTTTTATTTGCCCCTCCACACTTTTAGAGTTAAAGTTTTAAACGATTTTTAAAGTTTAGGCATATACGTACCAGTAGCTCCCACACGTTGATATTTACATTCATATGCACTCGAAATATCGTAGCAACACCGTGTGCTCCCTTGCTTTCACAATAATTTGCTTGAATTGAACGAAAATTTTAATCTTTATGACACGTGGTCTGACGATCTAATCAATCGATATAGCAAGTTCGAAATCTAGGCGACAAATAGCACCATCGGCGACCCTTCAAGCGATCTACATCACACCGCTCGTGGTGTAAAACTCGATGACCTATTGCCATTCCTGCCGCCGGAGAGGGAAATTGTTCTCAAAATTGACATTGAAGGACACGAATGTTATGTGATGAATAAGGAACAAGCCACCGCGCTATTCTCTTCCAGAAAAATCCCTTGCATTGCTATGGAATTCACCCCAAAGGCTATGAACGTTGACCAGAAATGCATTCAAGACATGATATCACTATTGACGTCATTTGGCTACGTGCCATATTTTGCAGTCGGCAAGCTTGCGGCCCAGAAGGTGGAAGTGGCAAATATGTATAATACTGTAAGCGAAGATATCTTATGGATTCCTGAAAACCAAACTATTGCTCAATACATAACCTAGAGACCACTATGAGAAGAATTCTTTCCTGTCGTAATTTGCTAAATCTTGAGTGGCAATCAGCCGATTACGATCGTCGTGGTCTCTTCCACCACTGGCTATTTATGCTTTTACGCAACTTGCAAATATTGAGCAAGTACTCTTATTTCTGAGCAATGATGTATGATCCGTTTTCAGGCAGCTTTCATTGTGAATGTTGTGCATGTGCTTCATTCGAAAAGCAATCGTGACTACCTGAATTGTATTGTGCACGCGCTATCACTATCTCGACTGCTGAACAGCAGTTTCTTGAGGCGCGAGAAACGATCACATGCTCGTTAGTTCTTTTCGCTTGAAAATTGCTTCAACGACCGTGGAAGCATGAAATTGTTACATATTTGTGGGGGAACTGTTTCATACAAATAAATACTACTCGCCAATGAAAAATTTTGGGAGGTACAGACCGATAATTCAATAGTTCGGCTCAGTGGTCTAGGGGTATGATTCTCGCTTCGGGTGCGAGAGGTCCCGGGTTCAAATCCCGGCTGAGCCCTACTTTTGCCTTGGAGGTCCAATCTTATGTACAATTTATTCAATAAGCGCTCAATTCTTGTGTGAAGAAGAATTTCACAGCAATCAGGCAGCAAAAATAAATTCTGCTTCAGTATGTCAAGTGTTCACATTTGTAGAAGATGCGTCTCTTACAAATCGCAATAGTTTGCGTTTGAATTTTGACAGCTCTTGACCGCAAGCGCTGAGCGTGGCAAATTGGTTCAAATTGTGCGCCTTCTTTACTTCCTCTCGTTCTGTGTGCTTTTCTTTGGTAAACTCTCGGGCGCATTCAACAATTTCTTCCGGCGATCGACCGCGAATTCGATAAACTTGAACGACGATTGACGTTATCCATTTCGATCCGATGAAATTCTCCCAAGTGTTCTCCTTGACTATTTTCGTCGAAGCGTGAATTACCTGAAATAAAGTTGTATGAGGACAATCTCACGAGGAGGCCGCGAACTGCTTTGCGAGAGGGAAGCGGCGCTGAATACGGGCGTACTGTATCTTTGGATTCAAACTTTTCTCTGTTATATGCAGCAAAAAGTCAGTTGCCTGGATAGAATTTTCCTTAATTCATCCTACATTTTCTATATTCAACAATAATATTTTGTGCGCGACTAGCAAGCGTGGAACTTTTTGAATCGCTGCGCAGTGCGTCATTTTTTGCTAAAATTTCGTTTGAATCCTCAAGCGATTCCCTAGGCGTAGGTTTTCAAAGAGATGGAATATGTGTAGGGAGTTACTCTTATCACCAGCATAATGTACTCAAAATTTGATTCTCAAGTCTAAATTATGCTGATCGCCAAACTCGTTCGGCAGCGTGCAAATTGCTATCAATTTTCAGATATAAAGAGACGCTTTGAAGAATTTTACAAGCTCTTATCCAAGTTGGTCAAAACATTTCACCTCGACCAAATTTCGTCGGCGAAATGAGACCTTTGGGAGTAGATTTGAGTTAAATCACTGGCTCAGTGGTCTAGGGGTATGATTCTCGCTTCGGGTGCGAGAGGTCCCGGGTTCAAATCCCGGCTGAGCCCTATTTTTGACCTCGAACTGTGTACAGTTTAATCGAGAATAAAAATAGTACCAATTTGACTAATACAAGTTACTGAATTAACGCCTTGTCGCTCTTTTGGCACCCTTTTGTTTACAGCAATATGTACAACTGGGACTTTTAAAGAGTGCACCTATCGCAGGGGTTGGTAGTGCAGCGCGTACAGATATAAATAAAATGATTCGATCACTCAGTCAGATTTCGGCTTTCCGTCACTATTATCTGAAGATTTAATGATGATTGAAGGCGACCTCGACATAAACTTATGATAGCTGCGTTTCAGAATCTTGTCTGAAAATGTTATATTTCTCCTCCCCCATAGGCTTAGTGGTCTAGGGGTATGATTCTCGCTTCGGGTGCGAGAGGTCCCGGGTTCAAATCCCGGCTGAGCCCTACTTTTGACCTTCGACATCTTGTCTATTCAGTATTTATTTTGACGAAGCATACACAGCAACCATGGACCAATTCCATAAAACTAATGTGAACTGTATTGACATCTAAATGTTTTCACACCTTAGCAGTGATTGCTCAGTTGCGCGCTGTGACCAATCGGCGCTCTGATGTATATACATTTAAATGTTACTATAGTTCACATTTGTTTTATGAAATTAGCCCCATGCTTATTATTTTGTTATGTTCGATTCGTCATTAAGAAAATATAGGATTAAACCTAGGGTTTGACCAGGAGAACAGTTCTCTTTAAAAACTTTGATGTTTTTTAGCAGTCGTGTACTATTTTTAAAAGAATTGAAATAGTATATAGTTTTCTGAATAGGATCGTTCCTGAGAAAGTTGGGAATGGTTATCATGCGTAAATGAACCTTTTGGCCTATTATTTGCTATTAAAAAGTAATAGTCTTGTTATACCAGTACCGATAAAAGAGAGTTTGTCCTTGTCATAAATTTTAGCTGTCAAAAAGAGCTAGTTTGGAAGAAATAATTAAGCGTAATAGATCGCGTACCTAGCGTGACTTTACAAATAAATGCAAACTGTAAAATAATACCTTGCCATTCCCGACGTAGATGGCTTCATCGGTCGCAAACATCATAAACTCGGTTAAAATATGGTCGCCAGGCTTGAGATACGCATCTGGGTTGCTTCGGCATTCAGAGGGCATGACGACCATTTCAATAGGATGAGATGGGTAGCGATAAAACATATCGGCATAGTTGCATAGTGAAGCGGTGGCAGACTGCAGCTTGTCGGTCCGTTCTTTTACATGCTCGGCGGCTCCTTCAAGCGTTTTGTGATCTGTCAGCTCGTACCAGTGAAGACGTCTGTGACAAAATAATGAAATCCATCGTGAAGCTATTCATCAGAAGAGATACTGACTGTTACAGATTTCAAGTTCATCACTTTTGCATCCACGCTTATATGGAAATTCAATGCAGTCTTACAGTTGAACGAAATACCATGAAGCCTAAGTGCAATGACTTTCTTTTGGTTGCAACCGTTTCCATATATGCACGCGTAGTAACAAGATATCGCGAGCGTGAGTCAAATATTGTACGCTGAACACATTTTCCTAATAATTTGGCGAGACAAACAAAAGTTTCAGATGCTTCATCAAAGTTGTAATAATAACTTCAAGAATGCGCTAGCTCCTATTCAATTATCCCATTATCTGAGCTCATCGCCTTTTAGAAATGCAAGTATAACACACCTATTCTCCAGATGATCCTCATCCATATAGAGGCGCACCACAAACCACAAATCCTTCGTCGTTATTAATGCAAAGCGTTGGCCGAATCTGGTTGTTCCATAGCTCCTGTCGACAATCTTTCCGTGCCATTCGCCGAAAAAGCTGGACAGCGATTCATTGATCGCTTCATCAAATGTTCTGACCATTTCCAATCGATCGATAAAGTGGGATGGAGTCTGGTTCCTGTACGTCGGCAGAGCACCGGGAGCGTAAGTTGTAAACCTAAAATTAATAACGACGTTCTCGTTTGAACTTTGTAAACATATCGAGATGGATTGTGGCACTGGGAATAGTTTTCGCGTAGCAACAAATAGCGAGCTTTTCTGACGAAAACGAATGAGAATATATATTTTCCAGCCAAATATATCCTATGACTCTAAAACTATTCCATCGCGTGTAGCGCGACATGAAGCAACATGGGATAAGGCGGGTTAAGTATGCTGTTGTTGTTGATTCTTCTGAACCTTATCAGCAGCGACCCTCACCTGACCGCACGTCAATGCTGCAACGATGATGACTCAATTCATATTCCTGTCCGCATTACCTATTTCATGCTATTTGCCTTTGTCTGCTATACATACCATTTGTATGTTTAAATTGGGCACTTTTCAAATAAATTCGGTCACTGTCCAAATCAAACTAGACACTTTGCTGTGTTTGTTTCAAAGAAAATGGACCAAGTTGATTGTGAAAGTATTTGATGTCCTATGAAAAGTATCAAACTGAAAGTGATAATGAACAAATCAGTGTTTCCTCTGAATCATCTGACTGTTCCCATGAGCAGGCATGAGGAGTATGAGCGATTTTATTACGCTGCAGAAATTAATACTCGTTTGAAGCAAACACACCAGATATGGTTACATATGGCCAGAGTCAGATCAATGGTATCAAATTCTGACCCTGCCCGCAGTATATTTTATGCACTTGGGCGGTCTGTATTATTATAAGCCCAATATTTTGTTCCTTTCTTTTTTGCTTCAATAATTGAGTGTTGGTAGCACTCCTTACTATATAAGAGAGCACGTTCAAAAGCAAGGTATTGCTATAGTGCAATACGTAATTATTTTCATATTTAACCTATTATATTACAAGGGAAGTTAGTATATTATCACATTTAAAATTAGTGTTAACCTCACATGACTGTGATGTAAAAGTTTCTCAATAAAAGGTGATGTCATTTCGTGCCATGCCGATTTGCGCTAAATGATACGTCATGATCGATTTCGTTGACACCATGCTGTACTAGGCATACTCAATCGGGTGACCGGACAGAGTCACGCGCGTACTCTCTTCGGTCGATGTAGAAGAAAACGCCTCACAGGATTGCACGTAAGTAACTGGTACTGAAGACGAAGATGACATCACTCAGTGGCATCGGCCAGAATACGAAGAACAGGGCAATAATGAATTGAAGTTTTATTTAGTTGTACGAGTTTGCTGTGAGTGCCTGCTTGACCATCAATGTCTGTTTCTCACTGATTAAAATTCTGTAAACACACTTTGTTTTCAATTATAGAAATATTGTTAGGTCAGACGACTGAGGTCCGTTGGGTACGGAGATATTTAAACAGCCTTTTAAGAGAACACGATCATACTTTCTCTGTTTCGATTTCATAGGAATGCCTGAACTTGTAGCTAAAGTTTACCTGAGTCTGAATTTTTGGAAGACCTCCGGCTACTGGATCTTGTCCAAACTAGAAATCGTCAGAAAGTAAAGAGACAAAAATGAACTTGAATTCGCATTTGAATAGTAAAATTGTTGTATAAATGTGTAAAAATAAAGTTCTTTATTATTTTTGCTCTTTTCGGACGATCTTATGGTCGCCAGCTTTCGCCCACTTTGACTCGATTCAGGCGTAATTTCCAACCGAAACTCGTGCCTTAATATATGCAATATGTATAACGTCGTCGCAAGAGGGAACAAGTGGAAGGTATGAGTAGACTATAGTTTATTCGGACACTGCAAAGGGACAATAAGACCTGGTTTGATAAACGCGAAGAGATCAAGTGAGAATGTTGTGCTAATATATGACCGCGACCGCGCGAATGTCGTAACGGAAGTGAGAATCGTGTATCGCGAGCTAACGCTGCAACAGTCAGTCCTTTTGAGTAAAGTCGTCTCACAAAGTATCGTGCAGGACAGAGAACGTGTTGGCATCTTCCAATGGCTTCCACCTTGGATCCTGCGGCAATCATCAAAACCTTCCGGATGAAGCCTAATCCCGAAGGCGGCTGGTACGCTGAGTCGTACCGAGACGACTCTTACAAAGAATCTCGCGGCCGTTCCAGCGCCATCTATTTCCTATTGACAAAGGATAACTCATCCAGATGGCACCGACTCAAGGACTCCGTGGAGGTCTGTTCTCTTTTTGAAATCTTTTCAAACAACGAATAGTTTTCCACAATAGTCACAGCCAAGTAGTTTCCATTCGAATATCCATTAGAGGAACAAATTTTTTAATGAGAAATAACTAGCCTTTAGCAACACACATTGAAGTTGGAGACTTTATAACTTCGACGACATTCGTTATGACAAATCGATACTAGTAAAACAAAAACTACGGCCTTTTTAATTTCCAGTTACTGAATTTTGGCTGCATAATTTGACTAATTTGACGTTCTTTCGGTATGTGATAGTTGAATTAATTTAATTTAAGGTTGACTTCATAATTATAAGATAGCTAATAAAACCTGTGAAAATATATTACCACAATGTAGCGCTAAACAGTTAAATTTTCAATCATATTACTCAGCATTAATTAAGAAAAATCTAATACCTGCTACTTTGAAACATACGAATGATGTACATAAAGACGATATTTAAATTAGTAGATATTTTTTAACCTTAAGGAAACATGACATTTTAACATTTTAATATTTGAAAAATAATTAGAAATTAAAGATCTGGCACTTTTACGCCGGCTCACCGGTGCTGCTGCAAATGAATCCGGATGGCGGTGACGTTGTCAAAAAGCGCCTCGGCCCTAATCTTCCGACGGGCGAACGCCCACAGGTCGCCGTCCCTGCTGGCTGGTGGCAGACGGCAGAAAGTCTCGGTGACTGGACGTTGGTCGGCTGCACAGTCACCCCTGGCTTTGATCCCGAGCAGTTCGAGCTTGCCGAAATCGAGAGGATGATAACTGATGGGTAATGACGCATGCAAGAATTCCAATTTACACGATAGGCATTGCAGTAAAATTAATCTGTGCTCTCCAGTGTCCTTAAATGTTTGTATTTACGTAAGACTGAGTTATAAGGAGGTTTATGTGCTCGGTCCAGTTCAACAGAGCCAAGTGGAAGCACCTTTACAATCTCTTTGACAGCTCTTGGACCCCCACGACGATTCTTTTATTCAAATTGCACGGCAATAGCCGATGATAGCAGAATTCGAGAGATGTTGGATCCAGATATAACCATTCTTCTCTGAACAACTATCACGATATTGAAGTAGACATTGACGGAAGCCAATATCTTTTAGTGCGATAAAAAATCATAAAATTTTATTTGCACTTCGAGGCACGCAACGACAGTTATTTCAATTGTAGCGTATAATGAACTTGATTGGTTTGTGCGAAAGCAAAGTTAAATAGCGGCTGAACGAAAGGCCAGCAAGGTCCAGATAACGAGAAATAAATCGCATTAAAAGTCGATAGATGACCTTCAGGAAGTAACACATGAACGCAACATTCGACTTCACTCTACTTCGATCGTAGGCATATAGAAAACTCATATTTTTCGTGGTTAATCGCTGCGCCAAACGCATCGCACGAATACAGAAACAGTGACAACGAGTACACAAGGGGTGATCACGTCAATTTTAAAGAAGAGCATTGATAAAGACATTCTCGTAATTACTCCATCTGAATCACACAACAAATTTTTCTGCCTCATTGAATAATTTTGAGAAACCCAAATGGGTATAAAAAATACTTGGCATTACTAAATCAATTTTATCTGGATAAAGAAAAATTCCACTATGATTTCCGTAAAAACAGGTTCAGCTGCTACAGTTAAGGAGAGTTCACGCAAAAAATGAAAATTAATGCAAGCGATCTGCGGCTTAACCTTTCGTGGCGAGATCAAAACTAAATCCTATTTTGCTAACTCATCATGCGGCGTTGAGTGTCGCGTAAACGAAGAAGAGAAACCGAGCAATCGTAATAACTCCAACTAACCGACAAAAACAATTTATTCACGTGATTCAGGAAGTGTCGATACAGCACTCGGCAAGAGTACGGTAGAAACAAACAACAATACTAACGCGACGCGAGCAGAGTGCCGGAAGTCAGATACCCAGTATGGGTGGGTTGCTGAGCGGGGAAGGGGATAATGGTTCGGCGGCCACTCTCGCGGTTGGAGTCGTCGGGGACCTTTCTCTTTTTGGCGGCGGTCGGCCCATCGCCACTCTGCTCCGACCTGTCCTTCCCCACGGCCGCGAACTGCTCCAGACTCTCCTCCGGCAGGTCGATCACCTTGTACGTTCGCGGCACCAACTCCACCGTCTCCACTTGGACGAAGCCCAACTTGCGCATCACTTCGCACGTTCGCTGCACCTGAAATTCAGGCTTGGAATGTCGTCTTGGAGGTACGTAGACGGTATACCTCACATTCCGGAATTGCGTTATTACACGCCATACGCGCATGCATAGAATGCTGCATAAAATCAACGCATGCGCGTGTGGCGTCTTATAACGCAATCCGGAATTGTGAGGCATACCGTCCTCGTACGGTCTTGGAGTTCTATAGCCTTTCAAGTAGTTCCATTGATTCCATTATCGCTGTTTACTAACTGAACATTCCCCCTGATTACGAAGCGTTGCGCTAAAATGAGGCTTAGCTCGCCCTTCGCTAATCTCTCTCGCTACCTATCTTATTGTTATCTTAACCGTACAACCTGAATTAGCTCGCGCGCTTATACCAGTTACACCGCACAGTCATGTCACAACAACAGACTACAATGAACAATTCAATTACCTGTTCGATGCAAGGCGAGAAGGAGACCAATCTCGTAGTGGCGGACTTTTTGAGGGCCTCAACGGCGAATGGCACAGCGAGCCAAGGATTAGGGAGGTCGAGGAAGACACCATCAACGGCATCTTCCAGCCCGAATCCCACTTCGCACACGTTCCGCAGCGACAAAGTTACCACATCACCCAGCCCGTGCGATTTTAGCTCTACGCGCACCTGAAAACCATTTTGGATTATTCTCTGCTGGTCCCACATTAATTAATCTATACCATTTCCACTGCAGTAAAGACACGTTTCAAACCAAACAAGACGCTTCCCTAGTCAAAGAGGACATCATCCACACTGATTTGATTTAGAAAACGTCATTATTGATTTGAAAATTGTCTTTGACAAGAAAAGTACCCTTATTAAACTGTAAATGGTAGGTATTGATTAACGCAGAGATAAGCGAGTGTGAATAATGTAGCCATTACCGTAAGCTAAAAAATAATTTTACTCACTGAGTCAACACGCTGCTGCTCAATGTCGAAGGTATGCAGATGTCCAGTCGGCGCGACGGTTCGCGCGAGACAGTGGGATAACGAGCCGCTTCCCGTCCCGCTCTCAGCCACTATTGAACCTGCAAGAGAAGGAGATATTGAAGAAGAATTCTCGATCATGCTTAGCCGGTAAACAGAAAAGAGAGTTGTCTATCGGGGAGTGTTCTATGTAAGTAAAAGTACAGGGTCTTGCATTCAAATTCGTCACCTTTCTATTCAGTCGTCAAACCAGCGTTTTAACTGAATGTAGAGATAACGAGATTGAATGAAAAAGTGATAACTTATGATGAAAGATCGTGTGATATAGGCCGGGTCGACAATGACTGGCAGGTGCCCTGTGGGACAACCACGCTATTGGAGCAAGTGCCTATTTTAATCTGTGCACATTAAAAATCGAAACAGTAGACTCGTAAAAAAAGAGCAAAAGAAAAAAGGCAAAGCGAAAAATCAAAGATGGAAAAATCCTCACCTGGTTTCAGGTCGAGCAGCATGGCGATAAGCGCATTATCGGGCGTGTAGAGAATCTGAGTGCGATGCGGCAGCGTCCTCGTCCAAAGCTCGGGACTACCACGCAACGCGTAGATGTAGCCGGCAGTCGCCGACACC
>NIUQ01004709.1:0-12895 GCA_002796945.1 Plectus sambesii
GATGCGATAAGTGGAATCGGTGACTTGGAAGCACTCGGAGCCCACTGGACAATGGTTCGGCTGCCACACATCGTCGTCGATGCCGCAAGCAATGATCATTCGATTCGAATCTTTCACCGCAATCTCCTTTGTGCAGAAAGTAAGAACTAAAACAGAATTCATTTAGCGTTTACATATCAGTCTTATCACCAGGACAGCTACTAAACTGCATTTATATAGTCAAGATCTTTCAGTTGTACTAATTTGTTGTCAGCTAAGTCGATTTGTTCGACCATAATTTCAAATTTGAGGTATGATAATAACTCTTTAGAGTTTTTTTTGTTCGTAAACTTTGAAGAGCGAATTTGGGATTGAATTAATGCTTGTGGCCGTATCTCCGAGCCATTCAATCATTTGATTCAGTGATTGTATCGGTGCCTTTCAGCCCACCTCATGAACTGTTCGCAAATAGACAACACTCTATGCTCTATTATATTTTTAACTAAAAGAGACCTTCGGGATTCTCTGCTTCCGCTGACTCTAATTCGTCAGCTTCACCAATCTGCGATCGTGTAGTCGTCTGCTGCTGTCGGCGAGGAGGCTGCGTCGTTGTCAATCTGCCGCCAGGAGGACCGGCGCTCGGTGGAGCTGCGCCAGCAGGAAAACCAATTACAGGCTGAATTTTCCCTCCAAATTGTGCCTGTAGCGGTTGAACTGGTGGAGGCGCAGGTCCTGCTTGAGTAGATCGTCGATCTTGCAAATCAGGCAGCGGTCGTCTGCTAGCGGGCCAAGGTGTCTTCGTGCGTTCTTTGTACTGATTTTCAAAAACAACAATCTTTCCGTTTCTGCTCGACTCTGCTGGCTGCACTTGCACACTTCTCGCGGTAGTTGTTAAAATTGTGTTCAGTGTCGGTTTCTCCACCTTCACCTTATCGAACCCTTGTTGAATCCGTAGACCAAAGGCCTGCGGTTGTAAAGGCTGATTCTGTTGCGATTGTTGTTGCGGCTGTTGCGGCTGTTGCTGCTGTTGCGGCTGTTGCTGCTGCTGCTGCTGTTGCTGCTGTTGCGGCTGTTGCGGCTTTTGCTGCTGTTGCGGCTGTTGCGGTGGTATTTGCTGCTGTTGTTGCTGCTGCTGCGGTGGTATTTGCTGCTGAAATTGATCATTGCTTTCAAAAGAGAATTAAGAAACAAGTAGCCGACACTTCAATTTCATCGTCACATGCCGTCGCGGCGAGTTCGAATATCGCATTTTGAATGGTTTTGGTGAAACACTTACAATAGACAACGGGCATAGTCTTTTTCGAGAAAACGTAGCGACTATACAATACAATAGCTCAATTGCTGTAGGATATCCATATGATTGTATGATAATCTTAAATACACTATGCTTCCGACGACTTATGAACAAAATGAGCCCCGCGGTGTGTAGTTTGGGATTATGCAATTTCACACCAGCGATAATTCGGCGCTGGTAACTGAATGTCCCGGTTAACATTACATACTATACCGCCCATATTTCTGTGACTATGAGCCGACGACACAACATTTCTTAAAGTGAATACTTAGCGATATTTAGCGGTATGCTTCTCAGTGGACAAAAGAAACACACTGCTTACTATTTCAGAAAGCTATTGTGCTACGAGAACTACCGTTTTCAAATAAATATTTATACGATTAACGGCTGTGACATGAACTAGAAGCTTGCTCAAATGAATTTGTTCACCTGCGGGGGCGGTGTCTGCTGCTGCCTCGTAACCTTCTCCAGCAGCGGTTGGGTTGTGATTGGAATTAATGGCGCCAGTGATTGTTCTCCGTTGTCGACAACCTCGAGTTCTGGATAATCCGTCAAGTGGCTCATCTCGACGTAATTGGCGTCCGGCGGCGCGTGGAGATCTTCCTCGAACTTCGGGAAGTTGATATTGCGCATTATTTCAGGAGAAACTCCAGGAATGCCTCAAATTGAAACGATGATATATTTTGACGTTTAGAGCGACGGTTGTCTTTAACCATGTCAAATGCATTGAGCCAATGTAAATATTTACGCAAACGCAATATTTGAATGGTCTAAATTTGTTAACGAAATGAACGGATTATTCCGTTCAGAGTACGAATCCTATATTATACTGTTATCCTATTTATGCTATTTACCACAATTGTTCTTCAAAAATTGAAATGGATTAAGATCGCTCACACTATTACAACAATTATTCAAATGCAAGCTTTATCAATGTTGAGGTACAAGGGTGGGGGTAACGTACCTACCCAATCCGAATAAAGAAGCCAGTTGCCCACCCTTCCCGAGGAGTAGCTTCCCAAACTAAACCAGTACAGTTTAACCTTAAGAATCTCAGAAAACTGTACTATAAAACTCAATTTTCGAATATAGATTATTTCATTATTTTACAATGCACACTCCAAATACAGTACTCAGCAGCATTTACGATGCCAGAGTAATAGAGTTACTGGGCATTGAAGCCACTAGCATATTACACGCAATTAGTCTATCAATACCGTCATAACTGACGTCAAAATTCAGGGTACAATGTTGCAGTCAGACTGTAGGCAAAGTCGATTCGGCCGTCTCTTCAGTAGAGTGGAATTCTATCTCAGTACATTTCAGCGATGCCTAATCGCTCAAACTTTCAATGCTCATCAACTGTAGCCTCCTTCTACTCAATGTTTTATCACTTAATCATCCAGTGTTTTTACCGTTAAACGGAATCCATCCAGGCGGCAGTGACGAGGCCGTCTGCGGCGCAGTCGAAACGCTGGCAGTAGCGAAAGGCGTCGTTTTGGCAATCTTCTTTTCTTGAGCACGCCGAGGGACATCTTCCCTCGTCCTAGGAACGCTAACTGTTGATCCGCCGCTTTTAACAACGGACGGCCAAATTTGGATCGTCGACCGTCTCTCCTCTACTTCCTCGAAAGGACTGAATTCGCTAGAGATATTGTCGTCAGCAGGCGACTGCTGCGGTTGAATCGGTCGAACCGATGTAGATTGAAGGGGGGATTGGATTGATTCCAATGCGCTTTCTTGTGATTCCCGTCGTTCTTGTTGCTGCAGGGCTGGTCTATTTCTGGTGTCTTCGAGGAAGTGTCGCGGAACCGGCTCCACAATCGGTAACAGAGGTCGAGTGCGTTCAAAGGGGAATCTCGGTTGCTCACCGTCACCGGACTGCGTTACTGCTCGACTCGTCTGTTCTTCCTCCGCAGCTCCTTCCGTCGGCTTCTGCGCATAGTGACGCTGTCCCTGAGCGTCCACTATGAAATGCTCGGCATTTTTTATGCCTTGCTGGTTTGGTCGGGGCGAACTGTTTCGACCTACACTTCCGCCAATAAGTTCCTGCTCAGGATTAGCAGCCGCTGAAGGCTCGTTATCGTCAGTTTCTTCATACGAAGATTGCGCATCGGTCTCTTGGGCAGGATCGAAGGGAGCTGTCTCTGAAAAATAGCTGATTGGCACATATTTAATGGCATCGATAATGTCAGTTATCTCATACTGACTGATCATATTACTGTACTTCGCTTGTACTACTAGCATTCTACTTTATTCCACCACCACTCATAATAACCGAGAAGCACTATTTCAAAGCAGAAGAAATCCTTCCACGCTTTCTTTGTTGCTTGCATATCTGCGGCAGTGATCGAAATGAATAATTGTGAATGTTACATGCAGTTTCAATGGGGACGGCGTCCACCAGGAACATTGCGTCCGCCTCAGCGACCACTTACTATCTGCTATTTCTTCTTCGTCTCGCGGGAGTTCCTGCGACTGAGCCTGAGGCGGAGCGGGCGGAGATGGCGGCGCTGCTCCTGGTCGCCTTCCTTGCCTCTCGCTTGGAGTAAGCTGAGGGAAACCATTTCCAAAAGTGGCCGGAGGTCCGGCGCCGGGCGGGGCCGCCGGTGAATTGCCATCGGGTCGCTGCGGGAACACTGTGGACAGTTCGGCGCCAGGCGCGAACTGGAAAACTGGTGGCGGTCGAGTGACGAGAATGACTCGCTTCGGTGGACGTGTTGGCGCCGGAGTGGTCGCAATCGGCGTAGTCGTTGGTGGGGAGGCTGAAAATGACATGAATGCCACTTACTGTAACGTGTGTCAGGTGTACATCCCCTTTCCAGATTTCAGTGGCTCCATTTTTACTCAGTTTAATGAAAAACGACTGTCCATAAAAAGTTGATCAGGTGTGCGCTAGTGGCTGACTCTTAGCAGATTGTCTTGTTGTTCATAATAGTTGCCTGATTCACATTTTCTAACAAATCACATAATTTTTAGAGCTCATCTCACTTCCATTCTCCTTTCAGAGTAAGCGTACATGATGTCCTTTAATACAATTTCTGACGCTGATTCGAACACTTCGAGTTGTTATCACTAATTTCACACTAAATTTTGATCTGAGGGCCAGAATTTTTATGTGGGTATCATCGTCAGGGTTTGTAGCATAAATTTGACATAATTTTTGATACTGATAGAGACTTTTCATGTCGCTAAAACAGATATCCGACTCTCACATCGCATCAAGAATATATATTACGAAAGATCGCAGATTTCTGACGTAAGACAAAGGACTAACCGGTGTCCTATTTGAGTATTTAGTTACATTTTCACTTTATTATCCCAATATTGACATTTGTTTTGAATTGAAAATAGCTTTTAATGATTAGAATGCATCGAGAAGATGTCTTACGCGTCGTCGGTCGCGTTCTTCTTGACGGTGTGGGCGAAGACGTACTAGTAGAAGTAGTTGACGGTGTTGTAATTACAGTAGTCGATGTAGTTGTCGTTGATGGCGTTGTTGGTGTCGTAGGCACATCTTCGTTGATTTGGTCTGCAATGGGACGATATTGCTAAAGTTTTCAAAGTCCTCCTTTGAACCTTAAGCTACACAGTCATGACAATAGGCACTGACGATAAAATATACTCAGGTATAGCAAGGAATATTGTAATTGCACGTTGAATTTTCACGGAAATCTAAATTTCGAATGCTGACAGGGAAACTAAAAAAGTGAGATGAGTTCAAATGTGCAGTGATCAACCTCTCGCTGTTCTTTAGGTTAGTCATCAAAAATTTCTCCACTGAACTACTGCCGCCGTCCTATTTACCTATCGGCTATTTCTTTACACAAAATCAATGAAAACATTGCACTCATTTTTAAAAAGCAAAATAATTTCACCAACCAATACTCTTCTGCGTTAATTCGCAGAATCTGACGTAGTACAAGTCGTTTTTGATGGCGAGAGAGCTGACCATACTTCCGGAAGAATGAAACCGTTGCTGTGGGTCGGGGCCAAGTGGTTTAGGATAGCGATCCTGAACACACTTGAACTGCTGCCTTGTACGCAGACGACAGCACAGCAGCTGAACGCTGAAAAAATACATGACAGTTAATCCACAGTTTTAAAGAGAGCTTTGTAACGTATACAGCGTCTAAGAGCGTCATTACTTGTATTCCATATTCACTTCTATCATTGCTATTTTACTTCACTTAAATTTAGTTTCAATTATTTCGGAATAATGCTTTTAGCGCAGAAGTAACAAAGGAGAAAGGAGACTTACGAAGTGAAAGCAATTCTGGAAACGCCAGCGAGGTACTCATTTTCTGTGCACGTGTGACTGACATTCGAATCGACAATTGGATCGAACAGTCCACTCCAATAGCAGTCTTCCCGTTCCAAATTATCTAGTTCGGGATTTGCTGGCGGGAACATTTCATCAATTGGATCGCACGCCAACGTAAATAAGACATCCTGACGCTGGAAACCAGCGCTTTCCACCATTTTCAACGTCACTTCTGTTACACCGTGCTTCTTTGGGCATTCCAGCCTGAAATATAGGGAAATTAGAAGCTACAATTGAGACAACTAAACGGTATTAATTGGACTGGGTTTGGCCAGGCGTTGATACGGTTTCGAGCTTTGGTATGCGGTCGGTCTGATTGGGGGTGTACTATCTTAAGAAATAGCGAGACCTGAGGCGGTGATTTTTTTGGGCTGCCGAAGACCACCCTTCGCCTTCAAGCCGTACCCTGTTCCATCCTATCGGTTCGTTGACAACTTTATTGACTATTTGTAATTTGGGACGCAGATTCAAACAGATGCATCAGTTCTTCATTTGTCTCCAATTTTAAGGATGATTTGTTTAAATAATGGAATTCTGCTTTTTTTCGCCTATAGGACTTTTAAAAAACTCGGCAAGCTAGTTTTCGACCCAATCTTCATCTTATGAAAGCAATCTAACTACATGGATCGCATCTTCTATCTCTGCAAAATGAGCAAAGCATACTCTGCAAATAGTTAAAAAATGTTTACAAATTCGCTCGAGTATAATACTTTGAGAAGATTCAAGTCAGAATCATTTAAAATACTGAAGACGACTATTGCAACACTTTGCTTCGACAACCATATCATATCATATAGCAGCTGTAGTGAGTGTGTGCGAGGAAAAGAAAAGCGAAAAGAAAGCTGACCTAAACGGATCGAAGGGGATCGACTGGAGGATGCTCGATGCATCGACGTCGATGACAGCGACGCCGACCATGAGCATCACAAAGAGCATCATGGCGTTGATGACTTTGGCTGCGATTGGCGCGCGTCTCAATCGGCGGTCGTCAGCGACAGTGTGGCGTTTCGTCCGATTCGATCTTCATGTCGGCCGAGCTGAGAGAGGGTCACTGGGCCAACTTTGTTGTTCGCTTTCCTCTCTGTCTCCTTCAGTGACGACGGCGCGCTGCTAAAGAAGGTCACGTACATTAAGATTCTGCCGCTGCGACATCATTAAGGAGTGAGAGTGAAATGTAGTCTCTCGTGCTGGTGACTGACTGAACGGCAGGCGAATGCGTGCCGATGGCGTTTACACTTTCACTCTAATTTGGCTCCCTCCCGCGCAACAGAAGTGCACACTCCAATAATCTCAAGTCTCGCATTCTTCGACGATAACGATACGAATATCAATATCATTCAGAAATAATTTTTACGATTAACAGGAATAGCTGATATTTTTATTAATTAAAATTAGAGTGCGGTATGAAAGTTAGCATTGGTGAGAACTACCACAGTCCGTACTTTAGTTCAAGATAAATATTAATCGTAGATGCAACTCTTTGAACAGCTCGAACGGCAACCATTAAGCACGGAAAAGCCATAAACAAACTAGTGACAGTCATTTTTGACCAATCAATAACAAAAATCGTTATTGGCATCAATCAATTCTTTCATCGCTTTTCAGTACATACACGTTTTCAAGTGATAATGATCATATCGACATTTGTTTACTAACTGTAATATAAAGAAACTGTTCGAGTAGACCAACTGCGCGAGCCAGCTGTTCCCAGTTCTCACTCAGCACTTAGTAAAGGGGGGGGGGGGAAGAGGGCGCTCTAAATGGGTGTGTGTGCATGGTTCGTTTTGACGCTTTGATTATGCCGTTCAGCTTACCTCATTATTCCCTTTATCCGCGAATAATAACCCATCAATTAACTAATTACGAACGAATGCCAATAGATATCAGTGCTGATCTCAAATTAAATCGAAATCTTAGCTCATAGAAATATTTATTAACACTACTAATAGAAAAATTCGTTGCTGACGCCCGCATATTCCCGATTGAATTTGTTAATTAGTCAACAGAAGTCGATGTTTTGTTTTCTTATGGTGGCGGAAAAGACGGGGGGAAGGGGAGAGAATGCGCACATTAGTACCCTCTCCCTAGATGAACATTTAGCAACAGATACATCTTCAGCGCGCTCTTCCAAGTAATTATGCGAGCTGTTGGAGCGGCGCACTTTCTACAAAATCACTCTCTTCTTTTTGCTTATGTCTGCAAAGGCCGAGGGCATCTTTGGTCGGGCAATCAGCGCCGCCCAGAACGCCCAGTTTGCAAAACAGAATCCTCCGCTAATTAGCCATGGGTACATTAATTACTACGTGCGGCGGACGAGCAGTCGGGATCAAGTCGGCTCAACCTAACCCAATCGATGTCATTCCCTCGCTCATTATCACTTGCAAATCAATTTGCCACAAATCGATTTGGCACCTACGACAGCAGAAGGCGTCCACTGTGCCAGGTACTCTTCAATTATATCGAGCATAATTAATGCCAAATATTTGCTTTTGAAACTCAAAGCGCGTTCAGAACGGTTCCGGCACATGGGTTCAAACTGAATCAGAGATTGGGAGAATTTCAGATCGACCCATTAGCTTCATACTGCGTGCGGCCAGTTTGCAAGCCAATATTTCCCACTAATTTGCTCTGCCGGTTATTAGCGTAATCGGGCAAAATACAGCCTCTTTGTCTCATGAATAACTAAGTTGGAGAAGGCCGATTCGTGTAGCGCGTTTGTTTCGTCCTGATTTGGCCGTCTCACGGTTCTTGTCTCATCGTGCGACACAGTTTATGACTCTTGGCCAAAGACAGCGGAAAGATGGAATTGTAGAGTACGCTCATGACTGACACAGAGAACTGTCTAAAACAAATGATGAGCCCAAGGCGTCGGCAAAGTTCCATTTCCCCGTAATGAATGTAGGTCTGCAACGTGTGTTCATGCGAATTTCACGCTTTGCACATCGATTTCAGGCCACGAATAATTGACAAGTGGTACGTGATTGATGCGAATTTTGTGACATACGCCCACAAGATATCACGGAAGAGAACTAGACGAATCAGTGAGAAGATTTTAAATTCGGAGCTTGAAAATTGGCGCAGATGAAAACTGACTCAAATTATCGAGGGGTGCAAAGCAAAGTAGAAGAATGCCGGCATGTAAACGGCTTTATTCTCGTCGCAGCAATCGCAGTGGCAATTATGACGGAGGTCTATCAGCCAGCGACGGCGACGACGGCGGCGGCGGCAATCGCAAATCATCATTGAAATGGCGCAGACCGCGGCGGTCTTCGCGTCGACGCCAGCACGAAGGAAGCCAACCAGAAGCGCAATTTGTCCCTCCTTCCACGTTCCACCGGAGCGCAAACAGCCATCCCTCCGCTGTTCCCGCGCATAGTTAGCAAGCCAATGCCTGGCTGTATTATCCGATTGTTCCACCTGCTTGCTGGCTATACGTTTCCACCATACGCGTGTGTATGTGTGCGTGAGTACGAAGACCGGAGCAGGCCCTGTTTCGTTGTGTTAGTGTAGGACAGTCAACTTTTTTCACATGAACTAGTGTTTATGTTACGCTTTGTTAAATAACCAACGGCACTGTTTTGTAAAGAAGGATTCACCTGGCTCAGAAGCAATATCTTTCATATTTTAATAGCGATGCGATTCCGAATAAATGTACGAGGTAGGAAGTGATAAAAAAACATCATCTAAGATTATTGATATCAAATACTTCCAGATTTTGAAACAGAAAATGAAAAGTTTAATGTCGTGAACAATCTTCCTCTGTTGATAGTCGTTTCCTTTGTTACATGGTTTTATTTTATCCAGTAAGTTATACCGAAAACAGATATACAATATTAAGGTGGTTCGTAGTCAGCGTTAGACAGCTAAGATGAGCTGACTGTCTCCCCCCAAAGCTATAGCAAGTGATAAAAGCTTCTTTGAGCTTACGATAGCGTGCAGTAAGAAACGTGATAGGGATTTGTTTGGCGTGTATCACGATATTTGCGTCATGAAATTTCCTCAGCCATCTAACACTACTGGATAATTAATTGCCTTCGCGACAACATCAAAGTCTCAGTAAGCATATCTGCTTGCAACTTTCGCGCTCTACTGAATGTCTACAGGCTATTTAAGGTGTTGATTTTGCTTGAATAATTAAGAAATATTGGCGGAAGGCGTGATATTATTACCGAGTATTGCATCATTTTGTTTTTTCTATTGCTTTACTAATGCAATAGTTTTAAAACGTTCGATGCTTCAATCCGCTTTTTGATAGCTGTTCAGATTGCATATGGAATCCTTCGAATTGCCAAGTAGCTCTTTTCGTACAAAATTAAAAAGCACTGTTCCCATGAAAACAGTTGACTATCCTGTGAGTTATGAAACTCTACCCTTGGTCATCAAATCATATTTAGTTGCGGCCAAACTTGCGACGTCCACTTACATTCTTCTTTCCCCTGAATGAAGCGCATAATAAGCGTCTGAAGTTAATTGGTTCTGCATTCATCATTTTTGGATAATTACGGCGGCGGCTGGTTGCAAGTGTTAATTGCAAATTCGCCTCAACTATACAGGTGTGAGAAAAGTTCTGATAAGCCTTTATTATTATTATTATTATAAAGCAACAAACGCGAGGGATAAACCCAAAATTAAGCATGAATTTTCCCAGATAAATACGTTTATCAAGTCGCGAAGTATTGAATTTTGCCACTAATTGATCGATTATCGTGACATATTTGTAGTTTGTTGATTTATAGCTAATTATTCTTAAAATGATTCTAGTAGCGAGAAGAAACACAAGAACAAAGTCATATCAAGACTCAACTGACATCTTACTGCCGAATTCACTCACTGAATAATCGTTTGTTTCACCAAGACTGGCGCTGTCCGGGTCTATTGGCTGCCGCTTTTGACTTGGGCGGTCTGGACCGATCAGTCATGCTGATGTTTGGAGATGTTCTCTTGACCAAAACGTTACTTATATCCGCTCTTCTTCTGCAAGTGTTTGACTATGCAACGTGTTCATTCATTCAAACCATCATCACTGGGCAAGTTGCTTTGCTTTCTGTTCTATTTTTACACACAATCATTCACTTTAATGGTAAACGCCGGTCATCTCTAGCTTTAAGAGATATACCGCTTATTTTTTTCATGAACCCATGCCAAGGCGCTTGGCGGCAAGCTATTTGTAATGTTAAAAGATACGTTACAAGATACGACAAAATAAAAAGATAAGACGCAAGCTTGTTATTTTTCGCTCTAAATAATATACTGTACAATCTTTTCGGCTAGACGTGACCGGGGTTACCCTTAAACTGGACATTCTTTTGAAATGAATTTCAAAGAAGAATGTCGAGTTTGATTCGGAAAAAATTTGACTTAATTTTATAATGGTTAGCTGGTGTGAAAAGTGTTCTATTTCGATTGAAAATTAACCCGATTTCGTTTGTGTACGTCACATTTAATCTCTGTCTTTCTCTACCATGCGTCAAGTTTTGCCGTCTCTACGAGCAAACATTTGTATATCGGGTAGTTAGTTGCCGAAGGCGCCTCGACGAAAATCGGACGAATAATAAGTTAAGCGCAATCTTTGTGGTCGTCATGGAGTTGCTTACTAGCAGTGCTTAATTTTTGAAAAACTAACCATAGAATACAAATGACTGCATCAGTTAAAATGACTGTGCTTTAATAAAAACACTTCCCTAGTCTTAAAATACAAAGATTTATTATGGACCTATTTAAAAAATTTTGGTTTTAATTTGCGATTTGTACGATCTTTTGATCATTATGAACAATCTCAGCATTCGATTTTATTCAAGTCTTTTCGGTATAATAACCAAGGAACAGTTCTTTATATTTATTATTTGTTATCCGGAACAGGCGTGACTAGTTTCATCAAAGATTTACTGAATTCAGTTTTGAAATATTATATCTGTAATTATCTTAAAGAGGTATTCATGTCAAAAAGTAAAATGGCCTGAATCATGCAATCAAAGACGCGGAATAGAGTTTTGTTTGGTTTTTATAGAAATGAACTTTGAATAGTGGGCAAATGAGTAGTTCTTCGCTTACTCGTACTGGTATAATGCAGGAATCGGAAATAAATTTGAATGCCTACTTAATTATTCTACGCTCATATTCAAAAAGTTAGCACAACTTGACAATATGCTATAGCCTGAACATCTTATGATCATCCCTTTCTCTTTTTTGCCTGTTGGAGCTTGTTTCTGTGAGGAATGCGGAATTTGAATTCTAGCCAGCGAACACATAGATTATGACAAGCATTTCGTTTGACTGGCGCTTCTCGCTCTTTCGACCACTGAACTTTTCAGAATGCCGGCATGTTCAGAGAAAGGCGCGAAATATTGTTTCACTGAGCTTTTCGGGAAGGTGATCAGTCGACATCACTGCCCTGGCATTATGCTCAAGTGTCGTCATTATCAATACTTAGACGCTTGCTTTCGTCGAGTTGGAGTCTGTCCGGCGGACATTGTAGGCGAAGCAGCGAGACAGGCTTACAAGCTGCATCAACGCGATATTGATTGCACAGACACGAGATCTATAATAGACGTTCAGTAAGTTGGCATCATGTCAAGTTGCTATAGTGTATCTGCTGAATGACTTTTTGGTAATTTTACTGATAAGAAAGCGATGTTTATAGTTGTCGCATATAAATATCGTTTTTCAATGATTGAAATGTAAGATAAAATAAGAAATTGGGATGTGCAATGAATTAAGACAGCATCGTATAGGTTGGCCAGGTAGGTCGTTAGAGTAAGTTTCAGCCTGCTTCAAGACTTGCTTTCAGGCCTTTCTTAAAAAATTCATGTTCTTTCAGCTATTGTAATGGAAATTGAGGAAAGTGTAGTACAGGGTGTCTCAAAAAAAGTGATAGTTGATTGGCATTTTGCGGAGAATAAAAATTAAGCCAAACCGAGTACACCGTTGGATAGCCCGTGGCCTAAACTTTCGATTGGTGTAGTCCGTTTTTTGATCCGCCCCCTAGGGAGCCTGGGGCACCCCTATAAACACGAAAATTAGCGTGCTGGGGAGCTGTCTGGGAAAACGGTTGCCATTTTGCACCCAGGTGGAGTTACGAGCTGTGCTATAGCTCATTTTACTCAGCGTGCACTCCTCTGCAACATATCGAAAATCCATTTCCGTCGCTCAAGTACTGTAGGAGCTACAGTACGCCAAAGTCGGCCAAAAATGCACATTTTCAAATCGGGTAAAAAAGCGTAAATCATTTTTCCTTTGCTTTTCAATGATCATTTTGTTTGCTTTCAGCATTATAAACCCTGCTTAATGTTTTCTCTATC
>NIUQ01004710.1:0-12950 GCA_002796945.1 Plectus sambesii
AAATGCCGCCAAAATTACCGTGACATTATACTCCATCAGGGACTGTAATAAAAAATTAACCGTACCGCAGTTGAAGCCGATAATCAAACGGCCGATGATGATGAGGAGGTAGACGTCGACGGACTTGGCCAAGCCCATGAGGGCGGCGGCGATGAGGGCGAAGACGTTGTTCAAGAGCATGCCGCCCTTGCGACCGAAGCGATCGGCCAGATAGCCCGACAGCAGGCCGCCGATCATACCACCAATGGAGAAGATCGCTACCGCTACCGACCTGCGAATCGACAGCGTATAATAACAATCGTTTTCGCTTATATTGGTATTTCGCTTTTACCGGTATAAACGAATTTAGCTGCATTAATATAGTCGAGAATTATGCCGCCAATAGAGAAAACAGCTACCGCTACCAATCTGCGAATGGACAGCGTATAATAGCAATCGTTTATACCAGTTTCCCTTATACTGGAACAGTGGTATATGTTTAAAACGGTTTCGCTTATACTGGTACAGTAGAATTCGTTTCTAGCGGTTTCGCTTATACTGGTACAGTAGAATTCGTTTATAGCGGTTTCGCTTATACCGATCAAGTTTGGTTGGTCCCGAATTTTCGGCCTATGTTTAGCGCATGGCAAATTTCGCTTATACTGATCAAAAAGTGCTGGTCTCCCAAAACCGGTAGAGACGAATTTAACTGCAGAAATAGAATCGAATTTTTTTAGTCGGTTAGAGGAAAATGAAGTGCTGATCTCGTAGCGATAACGGTTAATAGCGTGGAAGCCGCAGAGAACATGCGCAATTTAGTTTTCCGCACTAAGCGTGCTACGGTGTTTCCAGTGGCTGTCTATTACTGAATAAGAAATATTAAGTATCATATCAACTAAAAGAATAACGTCTAAAAACAGAGATGCATAGAATACCGTACCAGGTAAAGTCCGCTTGATCCTTTGTCATCGTCGAGTTGAACATTCGTTGGTGAGATCCTCTAAACCAATCGGTGATAAGCTGCAAACAGTCGCTCATTAGAGACGAAATTATTCGCGACACAGTTTAACACTCTACCTGACCGGGCGCGTTCACACATCCGATGTTATAGCCGAACTGGAACGAACTGCCCAGTGTGACAGCGAGCACGGAGAAGAACAGCGGCTTCGTCATGCTCCCCTGAAAGTAAAGGCGGTTTCTCATTTCGTTCCGTAGTCTAAGAATGTTTGTAAAATTGTTGTGCCTGTAACGGATACAATGTACTGTAGTACAAATTAATGATCGTGCGGGTACAATTGTAACTCAGACTTACTGTAACAGATGCTTCTGTATTTGATATCTTTCTATCCTTGCATGAGAGATTGGTATTTTATGCATTGGACTTCATAAGGACTGAGCAGAGTTATCAAGTACTGTCGATTCACGACGTATACAACCCCTTGCCAGAATCTATGGTTAATTCCGCAGTTGTTTTTGCATAATAATTGCAATATTAGCTCTGTTCATCCCTTCATACTATAAACCCCAGTAATCACGCATTCCCGTCTTGGATTATCATTGAAAGAGCTTTGCTTGTCTCAGCTCATTATCTGTCGACCGTCTGAGTACGGCAAAGTGCATCAACCAATCGCCCTTCTTGTTTGGCGAGTAGCTTAAGATGCCTTCCCACCTGTGACTTGAGCGATTTCGCGTCAAGGTGCACTCGCTTAAGTGCCACACATTTTTGACGCGAAGTCACACGTTATCAGTGATATGATAACGTCACTCGACCGATACATCATGCCCAAACCACGTGCACTGAGTGAGGGGCCATTGAAAGCAGAAGCAATTTTTGCCATCAACAACCAGTCAGGTTGATTCAACGAGTATCCTTGGAAGCAATAGATGTGGACATAGCTAGGCGACAATATCACCCCGACCTATCAAACGCACGGCGACAGCCATGGTGCCGACACAACAACGGCCGAACGGCACCCTCGATTTCATCGCCATTGCATCAGCAGCAACGCAAAGCCCGTCCACGGAGCGTGCTCCTCACTTCCGCCGTCAACTATGCACGCGACAAGCGCCTTTTTGGCGCTAACGACGCTGCTCACTGTCCTGACAATAATCGGTAAGAGTGTCATTCTCTTGAGTGAACCTTCTTAACCCCACGCTGAATATTCAAGGAAGCTCTCCGATGCCTGCGACGTATCGAAAGTACGCCTTGGATGGTCAGGACATGTCTTTCGTGGATGATACGGGTCTAATCGCATCCGTTACCGCGACGGACAGGGTCAACTGCGCGATTTTGTGCGCCAACGACCTGACGTGTCAATCGTTCCAATTCAACGGCACCATCTGCTCAACGTACACTACCCACGGCAAGCAGCTGGTTAGTACAAACGGAGCAGCCGCATTTGATCAGGTCGATCCCGTGCCTTCGGTCTAGACTATATGAGCTATGGCCTAGAGTATATATGCTACGCCTTTTGACTGTAAACAACCAAATAAGCCTATCAGCTCACGACTATTTGTATCGTTGATTAATCCGTTGCGTGTCTATTTTTGAAGTTGAGATTAAAAGTATAATTGACCGACTGACCTTGAGCGCTTCATGAGAGCGATCCTGCACCACCACCCGGCCACCTTGAAGAGGCGCCAATTCGACCTTGTCAGTCATTTTCGACTATTCTCGATTAACGACGCAGTAGCCAGACAAAATGGGACGCTGCCAACGCAGCAGTAGAGAGACTAGTTGGCACGGAGGGCGCGAAGGTCAACAGTAAAGAGCCGAGTTAGAAACTGCGTCGAGTTTCGTCTGCGCTAGAAGGCGGGGCCGAACGGAGCTCTGCTTCGGGCTGACGTCGTGCGATACGCGTGGCGACTGAATAGCAGCCAAACAAATATCGAAACCGCGTGGTTCGACGGATTTCTCAGCGGTGAGACGGAGACGCAACAGCGCTTGCTTAGAACAACCCGGCGGCGTAAGCGATCACTGCCGCAGACGCAACATCCGGTCAGAAAGATTGCGGCGTTGCAAAGCGATCGCGCCACAAGGGCCCTCTTTCGCCACGGCGTACAGTGCGTTTAACAAATACTCCGCCGCTACCAACCATCTCTTGCGTGCGTTTTGTTCTACTGCGTTCCGCTATACCGCCTTCCGTTTTTCGCGGCGCGGCCACTTCTTTCGCCGCCACCAACCCAACCGCTCGCTTATGCGTAAAGAAATGCTTTGATGAATGTGCACGACCCGTTGTCTCGTCTACCAAACCGTCTTATTGGCCAACACTGGCGGGCGCCTTCTGCCTGGCGCCAGTCTCGCTCGCTTAGAGAAAAGCTGCTCTAATCGCATCGCTACGCCCCTTTCTACTCGTCCACGTGTCAACATCCGCTGATCGGTGGCGCCCCCTGCGCTCAAATTCTGCGCAACCATCGCTGAACACCACTCGGCAAGCTGGTGGTTGAATAGTCAAAATTTTTCGATTAGGAAGAAGAAATCATAAAACTGAATAAGGCAAACTGCTTCGAAAGCCAATAGCGCTTCTTTCTATCAATTTATGCACGTAAAAACCAAGAAATGATTATCATTCTTGGTAAAAAACGATGTTTTCACACCGAAAAGTGGGCTAATGTTTAACAACTACGTTGCCTGACTCCATTTCTTCTTCCTCGCAGAGAAATTTTGACTATATGACAGTTTGACTTCAATCTCACTGCTATAGCTTGTATAATCGACTAGCGCTGTCGCCGCCGACTTTTTGCACACCTCTTGACGACGCGTTGTTATTTGCCTTGCAAACTTAGATACTATAAAACACTACCATGATGTGACATGCGGTTGTTCTCAACTGATCCTAGGGGCTGACCACAAACCTTCATTTTCTCCGGATCGTGCGGCAAATCTCGTCTGTTCAGCGCGGCCGCCGCTTCCCGATTCAGCAGCTGTTCTTGCTCCGCCGCTGGGATCTTGCCCCTTTCTTCCTCATTTGCCATAATCATTGTTAATACCTCTTCTTCTTCTTCTTCTTGATGCGTCGATTCTTTTACTTCTACGAATTCGCCTGAAAGCCAATTAAACATTCAAATAAACACGACAGATTAACTGTGGGAACGGCCATTTGAAATCAATGCATGAACAGTTATTTATGGATGTTAGAGAATGGCTCTATGTCCTCCCTTTTCCTTTTAAATATAAGATAAATATAACAAGAATATGACAAAAGATGCTACGTAAACATTAAACTGCTGCCTAAGATACATTGAGTCCCCGCAGCTACGAGAGCGACGATCGTCCCGCATCCTGACNTAAACAAGAATATGACAAAAGATGCTACGTAAACATTAAACTGCTGCCTAAGATACATTGAGTCCCCGCAGCTACGAGAGCGACGATCGTCCCGCATCCGTGTCCGCATCCACCTACGCACATTACTACAACTACATGGCGAGACGTGTCTAACTAACTAAAAGGCTGATATGTGGCAAGTCCGAAATTCCCGCCAGTTCTCATACAAAATAACCGCAAAAAATACTATTCGAACGCGCATACATTTTTGGTAACCGCAAGTAACGCAACGTGTGAATAATTTTGAACGGCCGATGAATTATGCCGACTAGATCGGTCGTAACGCTGTATTGTGGCGTCGTTAGAGCGTTCAAATCTGCGATAACGCGCGCACAAACACCACCGGAGCAGTGTAAATAGATTCGTTCTAATAGCACCGCTGCGCATATGAACGCATTAGAGAGCAGTGCTGCGGCACAAATCGCGGTCAGATTGCCCCGAAGGGATCGGGCTGCGCCGTCAGCAACTGTCAACAAGTCCGATCTATCATCCGCACGCGGCCACATTATCCTCTCCGCATCGATCGGTCGCGGATGACGGGGCGGGACCCAAATTAGCGCTCGCGCCAAATTCAACCGACAACGGTAATGAACAACATAAGTGCCAATACGCTAGAAAATTCGATCGCGACCAGCCGCTCATATACCATTTTCACTTTAACAGGGACACTTTCTACTTCAAAGAGGACGCTTTCCATATCATAGAGGTAATTTACCCCACCGGTTTGACTAAAAAAGCGTCCTTTTTGGTTAGTGTAAAGTCCTCTGAATTGAAAAATGTCCTAATTAAAGCGGAAATGGTATAAATGTGAATCGAATACCGGTGTTTTCGAGCAAAGTTTGGGCTCTTCGAGCGCGTCTGGCTTGTCGCGCCTGCTCCAACTCGGTGCCCTTGTGGTAGCAGAAAGTCCAGGCGCCGACCGAAGTACCCATACTGTCTCGTTCATTGCCATTTCCTCGTCGTCATCGTGCCGCAATTGGTGGTTACAACGACTGCCGCTGAATAAATGAATGCCTCTACTTGGGTCGACGGTTTTGTTGCTAGACACCGACTATCGCAAACAACACTCTGAATGGCCATCATTGTTTGCTTCTGTCTGCCAGCGCAAATGAAACACAGCCGAGTCGATCAAAATTGATTGGTGCTTCACCGCCAGCCTCTTTCGTAAGGAAAATAGCTATGCTACTACTGCGCTGAAACGAAAGCGTCACATGGGTAGAATGTTCGCCATTTTGTCTCCTGCCACTTTGAGCAAATCCCCCCGACAACTACAAGCGCCGATTCATAGCGCTCATTCGTGACTGTTAAAATATCGAATAACATGATTAATAATCGCATGACTGATAAACAGTATGCGTAATCGTTGGCGATATTTTAGTTAGTTATCAGCATTGGTACGGTATCGCTGTCGGTATACGAAACGCATCTATAAAATTATATGATCGACCATTGACAACCAAACATCATTCTAGTTACAATTGTCATGCAAATGCTGGATTATGACCTTGCAGTGGGTCTGCATATCCTTTATTCTGAACATTTCATTCGACAGTCAGCGTTTGCGATAAAAATAACTCTCTTTTTGCAACTGTGCATTCATTTGTGCGTATTGCAAAGATGGTTACGCCATTCGTACCATATTTGAAAGATCAATCAGCAGTCATTTAACTTGAGCGACGCCACCTTCATTCGGTTCATCAACGCCACCGGATCCGCCCCATCTTCCAGATTATCCTTGTCCAAATCCATGTGGGTCTTCAAAGCCTCCAAAGTTGTTTATACCATTGTTGAAACCATTCCATAGGCTGAAATTGCTCCTCTTTTCAGCTTTAGCGAAGAAGCAGACTGAGCCGAAGAGAGAGAGAAGGAATGTCGCTTTCATTGCCAAAAGTTATATCATTGTAATATTTATGTTAATAGAAAAATTATGTTGTAAAATTATGTGCAATATTATTGCTAAAAAAGACTATTTCATGTGTTACAGTATAAGGTAGATTATCTATTCCACGATTTGGAACATCTCCATAATATCAGATTTCTCGTTGCAGCTTGCCAGCGTTCTCTTACTGAATCATTAATGGCTTGCCGCCGTCATCAAATGTTGGCTATATTATCTGCATAGTTACATGATTGCCTTCCACCCCATCAGGCTTGATTGACGAATACAGTCGTACAAAAGCGCAGGCGCAATCGATTCTTTTAAAACCTCTGTTAGTCTCGAGGATTGCGTGAGATTTGTTTGATATGAGAATATAAGCGCAGAAGTTGAGCAGTTTTCTGCAAATTAAACCGGCGACAAATGCATAAAGGATCAATAAACGTTACAGTGAAACCCGGATGAGTGCACATCGACCAGGCAAGAGAATGTTGTGCTCTTATCCGGCTTGTGTAGTTATCCGAGTTTGGCTTAAATGCTTAGTTCCTGGCCCGATTTTTTGCTCAAATCCTTAAACCAACCAGATTTAATTAGTTATATAGCATTTTCACTTAATAAAGACACTTTCCAAAGCAACGAGAACATTGCCCGCATCAAAAATGACATTTTTCGTAAAAATCTTACTAGAAAAATGTCCTTATTGACATGGAAAGTGCTCTTGTTAAAGCGGAAACGGTATAGAAAACACTTCTGGCCATTATACACAGCTTCAAGATACATAAAGTAAAGAGGCGTATTGATTAACATAGGCATTATTTTGATGCACTATACATCATGAGCGCATATTTTTGAGTGACATTTGGAGGGGGTCACGTCCTTGTGCACTTACCCGGGTACAATTGCATACAAAAGCTGCACACGGGGCTTGCAAAACATGTGCACTTATCCGGGTTTCACTGTATAAGATTTGCTATCAATAACGATTCCGCAGTTAGACAGCAACTTGGTAAATATGTGCATGAGGAGCATCGCCAATCCACCCGCTCACGATCTTTTAACTAAACAGGCGACATTGACAGCTTCGAAAAGTATTAAACCTTTACGAAATCACATGGGCGAAGATTCGTCTGTAAACTACTATTTCTGTTGATTTGATCATACCCTCTCATTAATCCAGAGTCCTTTAATTCTTGTTGGAAGATTAAAAATTCAGATCCCTCACCGAACTCATAATAGTAACGTGGCAAAACTAAAATTTTCGGTGATAACTAGTGAATCGTGGAATGATTGACAGGTATAGAATATGATGCGGAATAATCAGCGAGGTGGACGTGCGAGCGCACAAGCAACCAGTGGCTATATTGCTTAACTACAGCAGGGATTTCTCTGAATAGTTACTACAACATACAACCAATACACCATCACCTAAGCTACTGGACGGCAGATTTGTGGCAATGCTGAAACGCATTTGCAAGGGTCAATTGAGGCTTTGAGATGAGCCTTTATACAAAATGACTTGTGCGATATTTCGCCAACAAACAGATGAAGACTTTTGCAGATCTGATAATCTACTATCAAGAGGAAAGCAGAACAGTTAACCGTTAAAGATAAAGTTGACCAATTGCACGCGAATGACTACGGTACAAGCTGGCGTATAGTTATGTAATTCGATCCCTCATCGTGGCTACCAAACTTTTATCATTTGACGGTGAAAGAACATTCGGAGAACTTTTCAGTCGAAAACTTGTCATGTGAGCGACAAGCCCTAGTCGGCGAACAGATCGTGCTCTCATTGAGAGTCCATACGTTCAATAATTCTCGATCGAAAATTAAAAATTCGGATCCCTAAGCGAACACGTAGCTGCTACGTGTCACGATAAATTGTCAGTATTACCAACTGAGCCGTGAAATATTGCTCATGATATTCATCAGCAAGAGACGCAGAATAGTATATTAATAGCTAGTGACCATATTGCAGAGCAGCAGATGAGAGATTTCGCGATAGTTGCTACAATGTTCAACCGATACCCACCCACCTTAGCTACCGGAGACCAATTCTATAACATTTTTGAAGCGCATTGGTCAGAGTCAGTCGATACTTGCGGGAAGAGTCGCTATACAAAATGACTTAGGTATTGGTTTGCCTTTAAACCAGTCAAGACTTGCCGACTTGGTCATATAGTCTCAACAGAGGAACAAGGCAGTTCACCGATTTTCATTGAAAAATATGTAGTAGTCTAGCTGAGATGAGCGAAAGTAAGTTCTATAATGCAGAAGCGGTCAAAAAAAGTAAAGCGAAAAAGATATAAACCAAAAGGAGAGAGTAAGTACAAAAGCGAAAGAGAACGTTACAGTCAGAGGAACAAATTACGAGTGATGTCACGAAGATAGTCTAGTTGGTTATCCATTCGACTGTTGCCCTTAACGAAAGCGTCACTTGACACACAAATGAATTTAATAAACTTGCTTGCATTTTATATTGTTTACTTGTTCATTAATTGCCCTGTCGAATGAACTGTTTTATTACTATACCCCTTCTGATCTGCCACAGCTGCTATCGGCATTCAGTTATTCTAGTATCGATACTTTGTCTACATCATATGTTCTGGAGTGAGCTGCAGCTTGTCTTGTTCAGTCATTAATTGACCAGTTATTTAATTCTTCTAATAACTATTCAATATGTTTACCATGAGTTAAAAGCCAGTGTTGACCAACTACATATGTATGACCACAGTACAAGCTGAAGTAGAAAGACACATCTCGATCCTTCCTGTAAGCTACCAAACTTTCATCGTTTGTCGGAGAAAAGTTCGGTCGATGAAAGAACATTCGGAGAACTATTCAGTCGAAAACTTGTCATGTGAGAGACAAGCCCTAGTCGGCGAACTGACCGTGGTCCCATTGAGAGTCCGTACGTTCAATAATTCTCGATCGAAAATTAAAAATTCGGATCCCTATGCGAACACGTAGCAGTTAGGTGTCACGATAAATTGTGAGTATTGCCAACTGAATCGTGAAATATCGTGCATAATATTCATCAGCAGGAGAGGCAGAATAGTAGTTTAGCAACTATCGACCAGTATGCATAGCAGCAGAAGGGAAATCTAAACATATGCTACCGTGTTCAGCCAATATCCACCCACTGTGCCTACTGAAGATCATATATGTAACATCGTCATAGGGCGATTGCTTAAATCAGTCGAAGCTTTCGGAGGAAGTCACTTTACGAAACCACATAGGCTTTGGGTCCGTCCTTGGACAGGTGATGATTTACGTTGATTTGATCACATATTCTCTAGAGGACGCAGGGCAGTTCCACGCCTTCGATGTTTCACCTAGCGAACAAATCTCCGACTTATTTTCATCGACTGGTCGATTGAGATATAATTACTGGCCTAGTTGGGATGAGAAAAAGTTAGTATGTATAAACAGAAGCGGTCAAAACAAAACAGTGACAAAGATGTTAAGGAAAAGGGTAGACAGAAATGAGTACAGAAGCGTAAGAAAGCGGTAGAGTAAGAGAGAAGGATAGTATATTCTGCCACGAAGATAGTTCAAACTGTAATCCATATGGCTGTTACCTTTCGCGCAGGCGACTATTATAGCGTAGATTTATCCAAGTAGCTTACTGGTATTTTATACTGTTTACTTGTTCATTAATTGCCTTGTCGAATGAACTGATTTACTACTCTACCCCTTCTAATCTGCCTCGATTGCTATTATATTGGTATTCGATTATTATGATATCAATAGTTTACGTGTATTTTATGTTTGGGTGGATCTACAGCTAGTATAGCATTATTTTGTTCAATAACTAATTGATCAAATATCGAATTGTTCTAATAATTGTTCAACAGGGTTATCATGACGTGAAAGCTAATATTGACCAATTATACGTGAATGACTAAAGTAAAAGCTGACGCAGAAGGGGATATCTCGATCTCTCATTGTAGCTACCAAACTTTAATCCTGTGTCGGCTGAAATATCCGGTCCGTGAGAAATAAACGTCGTAGAACTGTCCGGTTGGAGGATTGCCATAGCAGAGAAAATTCCTAGTTGGTGAACTGCCAGTGCCCCCTCAAGAGCTCGGAAGTCCAATAATTTACGACCTAACATTGAAAATTCGGATCTCTAACAGTATACGCTACTGTAACATGACACGAATAATTATCAACAGTAACTAGTGAATCGTGAAATTTTGTGCATGATGTTCGTCAGCAAGAGAGGCAGAATAGTTTATAAGCAGCTGACGACCATTTGGCAGAGCAGCAGAGGATCTCTCTCCAAATAGTTGCTACAATGTTCAACCATTACACCGGTAACCTAAGCTACTGCAGATCAGATCTGCTAAAGTGTTGAAGCGCATATGTCAGCGTCAGTCGAAGCTGCCGGATGGATATGGTATTGTCTGGCCATTGGTGAGGGTCGGGCTCTGAAAACAAACGATCTCTTCTAAAAGCTTCGATTACTCGGTTTTAAGTTAATCTTATTACATGCGATCTGTCTGTACATTAGCCAAGAAGGCTTTCTTGATGCAAGAATGCGAAGTTATGGAGCCGGATTTTCTCGTGTTCAGGATTAATCTAGAATTGATGGTTTACCACGATTTTCGTTTTCGTCTCTATTACTAATCCTGTTTCCCAGCTAGCCCCCAGTTCTGCTTTTCCTCGTTCCCCGCTACTCGTCGTTTAAAGCTTTACGCGCGGCTTAGTATATACTCGCAAATTTTTCATCAAGAAGTACAAAAATAATGATTGAACTAGGTAAAATGTCTAACACGTTTTCAAATGTTTCTAAATATCTCTACCATATTATTCTCGAAATCAATTGATTTCATTTCATGTTTAGCTGAGATCCAAAACCTATGTTTCAGACAGAAACAGAATTCTGCGCGCAGATTATTCCAGAGAGTGAGAGGATACTGTAGAATTATAAAAATTACATCGTATTTAGAGAGATACGATACTTCAGTTACCAAAGGTCGCAGCAGAACAAGGCGTGTCAATATCATAAGTTTTGAAATGAATGCTTCACTGTCCTCGCGCAAAGACAAAGAAGTCGTGCTCAGCCCCTCGAGTTGTCGTCAAACGTATTTTACAAATAAGCCGCGCTAGAAATACCCGCAGGACGAAATAACCTTATAAAGTCTATTTCAGCAAATAATAATAGCTCAAAACGGCACTGGGTCGCTTAGAAAAGAGAACTATGTTGTTTTCGCTGGCCATCCTTCTCTTCACATCCACTACAGTTACTGCTTTAACTGATCTACAATCTAACTGCACTGGAACTGACCGTCTATACAATGGCACTTCTTGCTACGTTATAGTTGGCAATCAGACGAAACAGGCTAGAGCTAAAACATCGTGCAATCACTATCTCGGATATGCCGGTCATTTGGTTCATATAAGAAATGCAGGAGTCATGGCCGCCGTTAAACAACTGATGAACGTAAGTATTCTTTGACATGCACAGCTATTTTGAAACTGCGCAGTACGCACCCTGTGACTTTCACCTTAGGGAAATGTTCATGAGGAAGTTGCGCTTCAGTTGCTATGCACAAGCCCTTATGTGCCACCCGGGCCTTTGCTCTGCGAGACTAAACATATTGGCTAGGTTGAGGTCATGTGAAAGTTGTCATTTTTGCACGCGCGTAGCGCGTGCCTACTCTTCTAGTCGCTCAAAAGTGTTACGTGCGAAGTAAGACGCAACGTGTTTCGCATGGAAGCAGACATCTGTAAGCGCTATAATTAACGGCTTAGGGTAGTTTGGGTCGGTGATTCGGATGGAAGCATCAGTTTTTTACGTATCTCGCTCATTCGCAGGGAATTTTGCTTCGAAAATCGCACTTTTGGCGATTTTGTTTGGCGTTTTTTTCTTTTCGAGAGTTGAGCGAATTAAGTAGCGCGGAACATTAGTTTTGATCGCTTAGCACATTTTGGCATCGATTTCGGCTCGATTGATCGACTTGTTGGGACAGGAACCGCAAAAAATAAATCGAACAATTTCGGTGGCATTAGAGCAAAATCGCTCAGAGTGATCACGTCTCCAAACGAAGAGGACAATATGTATTGTAAATGGTACGGTAGGCCATAAGTTCATCGTTATCATCGTTATCGATTTATGATAACGGAACGCACGACACGAGAGGCATAATCAATTATGCAAATTTTGGAGACAATGACATGGGTATATATGCATCGGCACTCCTTAAGAACAAGGTTCCAAAATCAGAGAGAAGCCATTTCGATGCGGACAAGGTCGAAACTAGGGTTATTCGATGCGCCGAGTCCGAATCTATCATCCCCTAACTTTATAGGGTCCCCTATAGCAAAGGGAGGGTCCCACGCCCCTTTCCCCGACGCGGTTAGCGTCCGTTAACGCGCAAAGACTTCTCTCTTTGAATGGAAAGTTCTAATTTCGAACGATAATTATTAGCGGCGTCTGCTTAACACGGGGCGCATGCGCGTCCTCATCCCGTCACGTCCTAACTTCGCCATTCGTTGCTCAAGCCGCGCGCGCGCTTCTCGATTAGCTTAAGCTTAAAAGGAAATGAAACAACGCGCCTTAAATGGAATTTAACACATTGACGACAATGCACGTTTTCGTTTTCTGGCGCGTGGGACATTATCGATTTTTTATTTTCTAAGCTATTGGGCTAAGGGACGACCAGTACAAGATAGGTCCTAAAGCGACTCTTGCCTGATAACAATGTTTGCATTCAAAAAGCATTGTTATGGCCACAAACTCTTACGTAAAGCAATTCTACT
>NIUQ01004711.1:0-12913 GCA_002796945.1 Plectus sambesii
CCTGTGGACAACAGTTCGGCAGATGAGTCGAATACCTCAATAGTAGAGCCAATGGATGAAGGCGAGCCTGCAGTGTCTTCTGAAGAGACTGAAGGAGAGGCAGATGCTCACAATGGTACTGCAAATCACAATGGAGATAACGACGAGCGGGGTGCCGACGATGGAGAAGTTTCAATCATTGAAGAAGGTAATTTTTGAGTTAATTGAATTGAACTAATTTCGAAACACAGCTGATTTAGCAGAAAAAGGATCAGTGCAGCAATTATAGATTTATTTATATCGTGATTTTACGTCGCCAGCAAACCATTTTTGTTGTTTACGTCTTACACTAAATTATATCGGCTCTGTTTGCCAGTTTATGTTTGGTACCGCGCGACATTGTAATATAGTATTGCGAATAGAGTCTTGAGCGTTTATTACGACTTCTCTTCTTTAAGCCTCAACGTCGATGTATCTGCCGTACGACAAGAAAACTTGGTCGCCATTGTCGCTTTATCGAACGCCGCAGCAGATGATAATGATGGCGATTCGACAGTCGGGATCGGAAGGTGTGAGTCGGATAGACCTCGGACGCGTAATCGGTCTTAATGCGGGTATGAAAAGCGGCGGTCGGCGCGTTTCCAACTACATCGTCGCCGCTCAGAAGGCATATCCTCAGCTGATTGATCATTATCAGCAGATGGACGGCAGACAGCGCATGTTCAAGTAAGTTCAACTCTTCAAATATACAGTAAAAACGTGATAAGTGTATGTGTTTTACGAGTTTCATGTGCAACTGTTATGTACATGATCGATGCGGCGTTTTTGTACCACATTCTCTTTAATGAACAGAATTTTCAAATCAAATTGGACATTTGCCAGCTCAAATCTATGGGAAAAGTCCCTTTGAGTTGGAAACTGTCCAATTAGACGTCGAAACTGTCCTTAATAAAGTGAAAATGGTATAGTATCTGTTGCTCACGTAAGTATAAAGTAATCGCACTAAACGCCAAATATTTATACAGATTCTTCTGGAAGCCAAGCGCTCAGCCTGAAAAGTTGCTCGGAGTGTTGCGCGAATTCGAGGGCGCCGCTGGCCGACCGTGCCCATTCGACATCGGTCAAGTGATCAAGTTTCCGGGAACGAAATTGAGTAAGCGACTGAAAATAGGCGGATTAGTCGGCGCTTCCGGATGGAGGCTGAAAGTAGGGGGTTTATCATAATGGGTCGTGCACAAACATGGGCGTTGGGGTTTATATAGCTCCGAACGGCTTGAGGTATGGATACATTATCCTCGGTAACTATTAAAAAACGATTACTTTAGAGCAAAAATTGGTGATCCTTTCCAAGGTCGCGTTCTTAATCGTAATATAAATAGTTATAACCTTGGGAAGAGGTGTATAGGCCTCAAAATCTGCCACACGATAAAGCACAAAAACAGGCAATATGAGATTCCTTCCGAAAGCGTCGACTATCCAGTCGTAGGAGGCATAATTTACTGATCCGCGGCTTTTGCAGACACTTTGCGTATCAGCGATCGCTCACTGGAGCGTCTGACGCGAATTATGACGTTGCTCGAGGAGAAGCGCATCATCGTCACCATGCACTGCCTCACCAAGATGATGGTCGACGCCGAACAAGCCGCCGGCTACATGTTCCAGATGGACAAGAAGTCCCTCCTCAAGTGTCTCTACGCCCTCCGCCGAGAGCACCTCTTGCACATCTACGAACTGACCGTTTGTGAAGACAGTGTGGAAAACAAGGTTGGGCTTTTGATGGGCTGTGTGTGAAGAGGAGTGTGATATTCGGGTGTGCATTCGGGGAGAAGGTGGTTTGAGGAGAACGCTTTACTCGAGAGAGAATGAGAAGATTGACTTAATATATAGCGCAGCGTCCTTACATTGATAGCAAACGCGGTATATATAGATGCAGTTAGTGATGCGAGGGCTTGTACAGGGTGTAATTTAATAATGTGCTTCCCCTCTTGAGAGTACTTGGAGACATCGTGTGCGTAAGTGTTATAAACCATTCGAAAGAGCATGAAATTCTGTATATATGCCTATGTTATCATTTCTTCAGGTGACAGTCGTGTGTCATCGATCCGTGACGAGTCCAGACTCCCCGGAAGTGGACGCAGCGATAAAACGCGCGATCGGCGAGTTCCACGCTGCCGGTCGCGTCTTCCCCCATGGACAGCTCCGCTTCGCCACCAATATGAACAGGAGAAGAAAGGAGGAGAATGGAGAGACGCCGGGGAAAGGACCGGTTGACGAGCAGCCGGCGCCGATTCGCGGGCTGAGCGCGGAGGAGTTGGCGATGAGCGAGAAGATCGACCCCACTAAGCCAATGACTCTGATGGAGCGACTCGTGTTCATGCGCGTCCGCGCCACGAAGATGGCCATCGTCAAGGCTGAGCCGTCTGAACACTCATCCCCCGCTCGACCTGGAGACGCTCTCAAGCAATCGAAGAAGAAAGCCGCCAAGCTAGTGCTCGACGAATCGTTCGATTCTGTATGCTTTCTAATTTTATTTTGTCAAGCAGTTGAGTTTGAATGAGTCGTTTAGGGTGCCGATGTGAAGNCCAAGCTAGTGCTCGACGAATCGTTCGATTCTGTATGCTCTTTCTTTTATTTTGTCAATTGCATTGAGTTTGAATGAGTCGTTTAGGGTGCCGATGTGAAGGCGTCGCCCGTCGGCTCGAAACGGCACTACGACCAGGTGAGTCCATGATACTTTTTGATTTATTATCGTATTTTAATTTATTCACGAATGAAGAAATACTTTTGGCTTTTTCAAATCGCATATTATTCATCGTTGATGGTGCTTGAGTTAGCTAATCCTTGCATCTAAGACCTAAGCCTTAGCCAAAGGATGAAAAAGATAGTGAGTCTGCGATGCTTAGAGGCATACTTTTGCCTATGATATTGGCCCATTATGAAACATGGCACTGAGTATTGTTGTGTTACTCAACTTTAGGAACTAATTTCGCACTTGACTATACCAATGTCCATTTCAATATTTTAAAAAATCTCATTGCACGATTCTTCACTACTGTACTGAAAACAGCGAATGATACTTAGCGCAACATACAATGAATGTAATGATTTTCGTTATTTAGGCGGTCAGTTATGGCTACCAAAGCAAGATGATTCGCTGTCAGCTCCTTCACGAGGTGCTATTCTACATGATGCACGGATACAAGGGGTCGGGACCGTCGTTCTACGATAAGTATCCGCCCAGTCAGACCGCCACCATGCGTATGAAGCTGACGAAGGAGAATGGCGCGGCTCCTCACGTCTACCTTAATGAAGAATCCTACAAGCGATTCCTACCTCCGCTTCCTGACTATAAAGGTCACTTAATCTGCTTCACGACTCTTTATCAGATCACACCAATCGCTCGGTACTTTCGCAAAAAATCAATAATACATCGACGCCATGGATTATTATCCAGAAAATTATCACTTTCGCAAAGAAGGCGCTGTGAGGGCGGGAAGTTTGAACGCAGCAGTTGGAATGGTATTATTAACAACATAACGAGCACTTTATGATTAGCGCATTTCGCAATACAATGAGAATGTGCATTAAGTACTGTTTAAGGCTGCAAAATCGCTGCTCTGTCAAAGCGTCGCGACGGTGATTTCCATATAAAACTGCATGATTAACAAACTCGCCTATTTCAGAGCGCAAGCGTGGCTGGTTTCTTCTCCAGGACTTTGCCGATGCTCTGCCATTGTCCATTTTTGTCATGGTCATCAAATTCTTTTATCGAGTAAGATTGTTCACTCCCGTCGTAATTATGTATTATTCGACTCGCGCCAATATTAGCTCATGATTCGATTATTTATTGCGCATGCAAGTCAAGAATTATAATTGATTCTTGATATGCGCGTACGCACGTGACGCTGAACACTTTAGATCCCGGAATTGGACGACTACCTGGAGGATCCCGTGAAGCGACACATGCTGGTGTCAGACCTCCCGCCCCACTTGTGCCGCATGTTGTGGCAGGACAAGCGCTACATAAAGCAGGTCGAGCAGCACCTGTTCACGATGTGCGCGTTCGGGCTGCTAGCTATGGCGAAGAATCCGGACCCGCGGCGTTACAACGTCGTGGGAAGCGTAAGCGCTTTTGTCATTTGTGAGTCTCAACGAGGGATTACCGTCAAAATGTCTCAATCAATAATAAAGGTTCAAAGAAAATACCCTAAAACGCCAACTTAAGCGTACAGTACAATTCGTTTATGGCGGTTTCGGTTTTAACAGTATTTCGTTTATACCGATCAAGATTTTCACTCTCAAAGCGTATCTTTCCATACAAGCGAGTTTGATTAGACATATATTTCGCTTATAATGGTCAAAACATGCCGCCCCCCCCCCGGTGAGCGGTATAAACGAATTCCACTGTATCTTTAGCACGGATACCATTAAGGAAAACCTGAGGAGGTCTGTTACTGACTAAGAAACTACGGCCATAAGAGTTTTTGCAGGAGTACTTCTTCCTCTTCACGCGCGGCGAGTTGGCCGACACGAGCACCTCAGAGCGCGCTTACGCCCAGGTCACCCCGCCGCTCGATCGCTACCGTATATGGGAGTACGAGTTCACCAGCGAGCGCGAACTCCTCCTCTACTGGCACCACATGCGAGCCATCGTCGCCTCCACCGAACTCTCCTACCGCTCTGAAGTGCCTACTGAACGTTCGTCTTTTTTTTTTGCTTTCGTAGCATTTTACATGGTATCTCAGAATTAACTAGCTACCCACCCAGGCAAGTTACTCCTGGGATATTCCTGTGATAGCCTAGTTAATTATGCATTATCATGTATTTCGAAGGTTAATATTGCTCTTTAGCGTCCATGAAGAACAGGACGCGTCGCTACGCTGTTGCGGGCGCTGAGAAGGCCGCCGTCTGGCACGACATCGACAACTTCCCCGAGCGCGTCGAACCATTCGAACCGCGCGACAGCGTCTGCGGATTTGACGCCGGCATCTTCGCGTACGCATTTCTCTATTGATCAGTATCGATCTATCGATTTATTCATATCGATCCAAAATTTACCGATCAGTAACAAAAGAATCTTAGATTTAATATAGCACTAATTGCTTCGAAAGTCGATAGCGCTTCTTTCTACCAATTTACTCGTGTAAAAACCAAGAAACAACTATTAGTTTTGGTGAAAAACAGTATTCAAGCGCATCTTTGCCAACTACGGTGCCTGGATCGATGTTTTGTTCCTGGTCGAAAAGTGTTGACTATAAAGCATCGCCAGAAGGAAGATTGGAACGTTCTCTTGCAGACATCTGAAGCGGAACTGGGAGCTAAACTTGCAGCCGCCGAGAGTGGTGGATTGGTTTATGAACGAATGGCGGCGTCGCGCCGATCAGCTGGGCCCCATCGTCGAGCAGCGCGTCGACGTCATCAAGCCCGGCTGGAACTCCTACGTCAAGGCGCTCATGCCCACCGAAAGTAATTATTAATCTCAATATTTGCAATTAGCGCCTATCATCTAATTTTTTATATAAGGCACAAATGTGAATATTATAATAGTATTCAGTTAAATAAGTGCTAACGAGGTATTGAAAAGAAAGACAACACTGATAATTTATGATGGAAATTGTCCTTCAGACTTCCTTCTCCATGCGAGCAAGAAGGGCGCGACGCCACGATCGGCGGATATGGCAATGAGCGCGAACTCTCTCAGCAAACTGCGAATGAAACGCGGCCCCGCCATGGGATCGGCCCGTCCCCGCGTCATCTCCAAGCAGAAGAAGGGCAAGAAAGAGCGCAGCAATAAGCGCATTCGCGACCGCATCGACGTCCTCAGCGAGCAGCGCCGTATTCACATGAGAAGTCGCTTCTCCGCCAAAGAGCGCGACATGGTTCGTTTTCTTTTTCACTTTTGATGTGTTGGTTCCAATATTTTACTACAGTAGTGATATTCATATCGATTTACTGATAGTAGTCTTACTATGATTGCGATAGATTATCTGACGTTGATTGTTTAAAGTAGCGTTTAAACGGCCCCATTGACAGGACCCCGGCGGAATGACGTTATTAACTTTGTTTAAAATGAGCTTTCTAGCGCTTTTTTAATATGTCCCCACCTGTGGCATCATCATTATTAGCAGTGATAGTAACATTTTAACACCGATGTCTCAATAGCTTTTATTGAATTCCTGTGTAAGCGCTCATTTTTGACGCTTTACAGCTGATATTCATACGAGCGGTCAGCTACTTCCTGAATCCCGTGTTTCGCTTCTGGCTCGATCCTTGCGTATTGCGAGACATAATGCACGATCAAGTCCCGGTACGTGTCTTATTTTCTTTGTCTGAAATCTGTCTTACTTTGACAATATTATGATATAATCGAATTTCATATCACTTAATGAGAAAGCCAAATTGATTGAGTGAATTATCTTTGCTCAGGAATCGAAAACGAAGACAGTGCAGTGCCTGATGGCGGCCAGTGTTCGAGAGATGGCGAGGCCAGGTCGGTTGGCCTATATGCAGCGTATTGTCAAGCGCCTTTCTAACATTAAAGTAAGTCCCAATATTTATTTTACGCATTTCTATCGATTTCTGTTTCTATCGGCCCCTTTTTCAGGAGATGAGCGCCATTCGCAACAAATTCGCCGCCGAACAGCTAATGACAATGGACTCGAAGACGACTTTCTTTCTCGAAGCGTTCGACACTGCTAACCGACTGCTATTTCGGTCAGTTGACGGTTGATTGCGATTGGATATAGCTGATTTTCTCTAAAATATGCTCGGGACGATATGAGGGGTCATGAATGCTATTCCTCGTTAATACGCGGGGTTTTATTTGCGGCAAACTCTGGCAAAATTTTCGCTCGAGATGAAGCGTTTCGTTACCTTTGCGTCATATTATAAAAGGAGAACTGATTACAGCGATCAGACATCAGCGCCCCCAGTGACTGCGCACACTGCGCCGTTGGAAGAGTTTCTGAAAACGCACGAGCTGGCCGCCACGGAGGCTGTGGACGGATCGACGGTGCAACCGCCGAAGCGCTCCTTGGAACCCGCCTTGGTCGGCGATATCTCCGAATGCGTCGCCTTCAATATCATCGTGGTACGGCTCACTTTGCATCTGCTAGTGGACAAACGGAAGAGAGCTGCCTACCAACTGTGACTGCCCCCCTCCTTCCTTTCATATACTGAGCTTGTATATTGAATGATTTCGGCATGGAAGGGGCAGGCTGAATACAATGTGTCATCGACGTTTATCCATAGGCAATTGATTAACTTACTTTATATAATACACTATTCGGTTCTACAAGGTTTAGTCAAATGAAAGTGACCCAAGGCGCGTATTATGAGTAGGGGAGAGTGGCTCGCTTCATTCGACTGACTCTTTTAATTTATGAGAACGGTCTTCTAACTCTCAGCACTCAATCCTCAGAGGTAGTCAGCCCTCTACCTTTTCGACCGCGATAACTTCAATAATGCTCTGATTGGTGGCGAATTGCAGTCGATGATGTCGCTGCCGCTGGAACTGCAGAATACGCTGGACTACAACGGCGCGCTGTCGCAGTTCCCCGCCTCCGCCCTGACCAGTCTGTTCCAGGCGTTGCGCACCGACGGACTGCTGGCGCGCGGAAAACGCTCCAATGAAAGCGCCGAGGTGGGCGCCGAATTCGCGTCCCTATCCGTTCAGTAGGTTTTGCATATTTCCAATCATCCCGTTATCGCACACTTGACACGTTTTTTTCATGCTTAGACTTAGAGCATTTACTTAATATTGTTGAATACAAAATAATTTGCTGAGTGCATGAAGCAGGCTACAGATGAGTCATCCAATGTTGTTTGCATGCAAAAATGTTCTTGTTGTATGCAACAGAACTATGTATGCACTCTTAGCTCAGCACAATCGCAAGCCTAAGCATCAAAGAAGGAGAGTGTGATACTTGGGGCTCGAGAATAGCTCACTATGGACGTAAATGTTTTGCAGCTTTCGCCACTTTTTCAACCACCGTTTCCACGACGCCATTGTCGAACAGACGGCCCAAGTCATCAACCAGTTGCGCTCCAAGCGAATCCACACCTCGGCCAGCGAAGAGACCGGCGCTATTTCCGTCGCTGCTTCTACCACCTGCACCAATCAGGTACTTCGATTTGACTTTGTGGCGTGAGAGTCGGAGTTAGATCAGAAATCGTGTATCTTCATTTAGTAATTCACTTATACAGATCTGAAATTGGCAGTCTCCCATGCACTCATATAAGCGCCTTGTTTGAGCTGGGTGTACTTTGGGGCGAATACTTATTCGTAAATGCGGTAGAATTTCGGTTAATTGGGAATATCGCTTGAATTTTAACGACACCTCACCGTATTTGCAAATCAATCGGTAAGGCTCAATGCGCGCAACACTTGATAACATCAGAGCTCGATTCTTGGACGCTATCCAGAAGAAATTGCTAGCGGATAGCCAACAGAGTAGCGTAGCCTCAATTATATAAGCATATTTATATACGTATCTTTTCTCTGCATACACTCATCGACATTTCAGTGTGCATTCGACTTGACCATTCCTGAGAAAGTGATTGCATCGTTCGCGCAGCAGAGAGAGTTACCCGACGGCGATATGAGTGATGTAAGTGTTTCACTTTTGTTTCAGATGCTTTGTATATAGCGCGCTTAAGTTGCGGGAAGAATATGGGAAAGGGCAAATGCCGCTAGCTGGAAAAGCAATTTTTCAACTTTCTTTTGCCATATTTAAGACTATTTTCATTTGATAGGTTTCAAACGAGACAGCTCAACGATCTGATGGTATAATGAGCTTGGCTAGTAGATTTTTTAATTTGTTAAAAATATACACTACGCGCTCAGCTCAGTTGTCTGTTCAGGAAAAGGGAAATGCGTCGCTGCCATCGAGTGTGACGAAGCACTTGCGACAATTGGAATCGTCCGATATCCGTCTGAACGAAATCAGCGTCACTCTCAGCGCTCAATGCCCCGCTCCAGACAACCCTCAACGTCCGCTTACAAACTTCGCTGCCAAAGTATCCACGCTCATCGCACTCGACAAGGCCGTCGTCCCGTTCGATGACTACCTTCTTGAACTGCCCGTCGACGATCGTCCACTCGCTCGTCGCATTCATGCGCTCATTGAGGCTAGCACTGTATTCGGCATCACTTGGGAAAACTTATCGGTGCGTGGTCAATCATATTAACGGACATTTCTTGGCTCGATTGGAGTTAGGGCTATAATGGAAACAAAAATTTCGCAAATGGGATTTGAAGAAGGAATTCAGCCCCTTTTTTGGGCGGTCAAAGAGTTAAATATGATAAATTAAATTTTAATAGGCTTATATTTCGACGAATAATCTTAGTTTATAATGTAGAAACAAGCAAATGATCAACACCATTGAAATTGTGCTGTTAAGGATTTCCATCCCAGTTACAGTTATTAAGCAGATTTTTATTCTTTATTTGACGGTGCAGTACCGTGCACTAATCTGAACAATTATAAACAAAGATATATTTAATTCTTGCATGCATCACACTGCCAGCCAGAAATAGCACGAATCTGACTAAATGATCATTCTACTTCAGCGCCAACTGGAAGAGAGCGAGAACGAGAATAAGCTTACTGATGCCATTGAGAAGATGGTGGGCGCTTGTCAGGTGATCCGAGCGGGGGTGAGCGCCGTACATCTGGTGGCGATCCGGCACGCGCAGCCGTGGCTACTAACAGGCACCAACAAAGATGGCGTGGCGATCAGCTATCAGCCTCGTCCGTGGCTGCTGCCGAATGGGACGGTACAGTACCCCGTTCTTCGTTGGATGGCCGAAGGCGTCTTCGCAACCGTGCTGGCCAAGCCCGGTATTGCCCTCGACGCGATCGTCGCCGAGTTCTCCTTCGCTCTCCAACCCCGCCTCGTCATCGAGCTGCTCGACGCCCTCGTCGACTGCGGCAGTCTGCTTCGCACCGCTCTTCGGAAAACTACAACCGTCCCGAAGTCCCCTTTCGACAATATTGGTTCGTAGCGTGACTTTGGCGCTAATAATACATTTCTTATCAGTATTAATAATAATAATATTGATAACAAGACAAGTCGTTTTGTTGCAGTAAATATTCGACATAATGCAATGTCACATCGAGAAAAATGACTTTTGTCTCTTGGTGTTAAGACATAAAATTTTTGCCTAAAATTAAGCATTAAGCATGCAACATAGCATTATGTGAAATTTGTATCGTATTTCAACGACTCATCCTAATGCCTCGGCAATTTGACTCACGCTTAATGTCACATTCTAATTCATCTCTGAATCTCACATTTCAGACAAAACTGTTGAGCAGATCATTTTCGAGCCGACTGCCGATTGCATGGAAAAGTTCGCCGACGTCTTCGCAAAGATTCAGCTTCCCGAAATGCTGCGTTCTACTCAAGCCGATCCGTGATCTGTTTCATTGCTCTTATGATCCACGATGAGTGTCTATTGATGCGGTTATCGAGAATTACGTTATTGAATGATAATCTTATCAAAAAGCTACTTTTGCGTTGTTCTTACTGATGAAGAAATCTGGTTGCAGTCCAGATTATACAGTATTTTCAACTTTGGCAGCTGTTGATTATAACTTTAAGTGATAGAAGGGACGTGTGGTTGATGGAGACGCCGAGCACGTCGAGAAGTCACTGGTTCGACTCCTCGCTGTGGGAGATTTTGCGGCGCGATCGCTACTCGTCTCTTCCTGAAAATCTTCCTGAAAATCTTCCTGGAACAACCAGCCAGCCGTCCGTCGCCGCGAATGTCGACGACGTGGCGGTGGCGTGGGATCCGCTCCAGGAGGCGACGGAGAAGTGGCGACTTTTGCGAGTTGCCGATACTGGCTGGGACCGCGTGAAGCAGGCTTGGACTCGGAAATAGTAAGCTGCTTTGCGCTAAAGTAACTCCATACTTTATTTCATAAATTGTGATTATATCATATATTGTACACTTTCCAAATGAAAAAGGTTATTTTCAAATTCAAAGAGGACGTTTTTTAAGATTAAGATTAAGTTACACTCCCTTTCACATCAATTCGCCCCGCTTGCATACAAATACTACGCTACTTTGACGAAATTTGAAGACTGACGAAATGATATGTAATAGTGGCGAATTGAGGTGAAAGGGAGTGTAAATGAATATTTAAAATGTCCTCTTTGAATGGGATAGTATACTTTTAAAAGCTGAAAATAGTATAATCATGACGTGACGTTTGATATTTGCCTTTGCAGCGAATGCGGTTTCCGTAGCTTGGAAGTGGACGCACTGGCGAAAGTGATATCGCTGACGTTTAAAATATCTTTTTTGTACGGCGGTATTCGCCAGCACGGTCGGATGGTTGAACGCTTTAAGACCCACAACGCATTAGTCATGTACAAAGGCGTCAGAGAGGCCATGGTCAGTGATGTTAATTAGCCACTGGTCATCTAAACATCTTTTGTTGATGTTGCAGAGACGTCAGGTCGACTTCACGATAGTGATGTTTATGAAGAACGGTCTCTTATTCGGCTGCAAGGTGGCGACGTTGGTGGGATTGTCATTGTAAGTTTTACTTGCGGCTGATTGTGACGCTGTTATTAATACCTCATGTATCGTCAACCTTCCTCCTTCACTAGCGCTAAGTACAGCGAGTCATTTTAATTTCTTTTTCATTTGCTTAACTGCGAGCGGTCATATTAAATTGTAAGGATATGCAATATATTGATCAAAAGATTTACAAAGGAGTATATTAGATATGATCACCAGCCGAAAAAATACAAAAACCGTTAAATAAAACAATGCTATCAGTGTAAGAATCACTTGCTACATTTAACACATATTAGGTGACATTTTTGATTGGTCAGGTGTAAGCTCCGGCCACGTGTTATTAATCGTTTGTTTATTTCAGCGGTGCTGTTAGCATGCTGTCAGTTTACCGAGACAAATTCGCTCTCTACTACATTCCTCTGAGCGCAGGTGGGTACTGTCGAGATGTCAAAAAGTCACAAATGCTTTTTTGCAGGACTGGCCGGCAGTGTGTATACAATTAACAGAGGTCCGAAAGTAATGCTGATGGCGGGCTGCTTGGCTGCGTGTCTATCGTACGTTTGACGTGCTTATGTTAAAGGGCACATATTATAGTTGCACTAGTGAAATAATCCCGACCAGATTTCTATTACAATAAGAAGATATAGCATACGATCGAAGCATATTTTGTCGATTCTTCGTGAAATCGGTCAAAAACCTTTTCGCTAATTAACTATATTATGCCCTTCAAGTTAAGACTTAAGCTTAGGCTTAGTTAAAACGATTAATTGCGCGTCTTTTAGAACGGTTTTCATCTGCGCTCCGCTCGCTGCGGTCAGTTTGCATCGAGGAAAGTCACTGGATGAGATATACAAGCAGAGTCGTCAGGAGTACTATGATGACTTTAGGTTAGCATTCATTTCAGTTGGGCTGTTACGGGAACGGAGATTTGTAAATTTCGGCCACGGAGAAGGAGGGAAATTTCAGGAATGAGTGTTTCGGAGGCAGGGAGTGGTCGATTTAATAAATGTTAATGGTTTTTGACTTTCTCAAGTCACCATATAATTCGTGAATAGATCTATAAAGGTATCTAGGACTCAAAACGTACTCCTAAGAGAAAAAGCAGAATTTTGAGGGCGAGGAATTACTATCTGTCTCCGTAACAGTCCTATACGCCAACGCCACATAATATCATATGGAATGAATTTTTCAAGGGAGCAAAGTGCCAGGACCGCGCTCATTGAGACCATCATGGAGGAGCAAAATTTATGGTTTCGGTACCAAGCTGAGCGAATCCTTGAAGAAAAAGAGGCGGCTGCCGCAAGCGCCGACCCTAGCCATAATACTCCTCAAGTCGTCAGCGAAAAGGTTTAGGTGCTATTGCTGCATTTGATATTTAACTGTCACAGTGTTGTTAGCGAC
>NIUQ01004712.1:0-12905 GCA_002796945.1 Plectus sambesii
CATTGAGTAGTGTACCACAAAGCGGTGACACTCTTATGTCCTTCCAGTTTGACGGCTTCGACCAACTCCGATATATTCAAGAATGCGGCATCAAGTATTTTCCCAATGGCTCATTCTCTTTTCACGACTTGTGCAGGTGACTCATCATCAAAGACCCATAGCTTTGACTCTAAACGTGAGGGGGCGTCCTAAGTGTGGGCATAAGTCTCATTCCTTGTATTGATTCTGCCTATCAACTTTTTTCCTTCATCGTTTAACATCGAGAAATTCTGGCGGCACATGTCTAAACGGGCCTGCTTTTGCTCAGTAGTCAGTCAATGGGGGACAAAGTGACGGAACTTCTTCTGGACGCTGAGCTTTTCGTGCAATATTTTCTGAAGTATGTCGCGGCTCAGGCCGAACTTCTCCTCCAAATCATCGAATGTCGTTCTCGGATTAGCTCTCAACAGTTCACGAATAGCATCGATGTTTGTCTCGATGGTTACGGTAGTAACGATGACCATCTTTGAATGAGTCCCGTCTGTGCATAAATTACCTGACCCAATATTCAACTGTTGATTAGGAGACTTTAATGTCCCCTAAATAACTTGTTATACGGGCATAAATTTCTTTTGTCACCTTCGTGTCCAGGGATTCACGATAAAAATCGTCCAAACCTGTTCAAGATTCAACTCCATTTGAACTTATCAAATCTGCTATTAAATGTTTTTCAAAAAGTCATAGAAAAATTACTATTTAACGAAATGAAATGAAAATCACAGGGATTAACATTGAAATGTATGGCAAAAAAATGGTGTGCTATTTGAGGTGATACAACATTCCTTGCGTGCGGACNATTTAACGAAATGAAATGAAAATCACAGGGATTAACATTGAAATGTATGGCAAAAAAATGGTGTGCTATTTGAGGTGATACAACATTCCTTGCGTGCGGGCTTTAAAACTTATTGTATGACCTATTACTTTAAGACTGCATCAAGTAGAACTTCAGATATAGTACAAAATATCAAATCACACATTTTTACTTTAACGGTTGAATTTTAGGACTTTCTCAGCTCGAGGGACTGCATTCATCGAGACGTTGCTGCCAGAAATGTATTGGTTGACGAAAACATAGTTGCAAAGGTATGACAGTAATTATAAGCTGAAATTAAGTACCCCGAATGCGTAAGGCAATATGTAAAAATGTATTCCTTTAGTGATTTTAGAGAAAGAGACACGATACCTTTAGCTAAAACGACTTCAAGAAAGCAACTGTTTATCGAAATTAATCTCAGATTGTAATTATAGGTTGGTGACTTCGGTTTGTGTCGAATAATGGACACGGCAACTTATACTACACGTGGAGGGAGACTACCGATCAAGTGGATGGCTCTAGAATCGCTGCAGGACTACCAGTACACAACAAAATCTGACGTGTTCGTTGCGCTTGGGCATTGGTAGAGGAAATTAATCAGTGACTCATCATTTTAGCTGGTCGTTTGGTGTCCTGCTGTATGAACTCTTTAGTTTGGGCGATGTTCCTTATTCGTGGGTACAGCCAGCGGATATGGTCGATTATCTTATTTCCGGTAAACGACTTGACAAACCGCAACACTGCGCCGACAACGTGTACGAGTTTAAACATTTTAAATATCGCAGTGACCACTTTATTAGACCTCTGCATACGCGAAAAGGGTTATGCAGATTGCAAGTAAAATGATTCAAACAAATTCGCACATCACAGTATCAAAATTATTACGAGTTGATTCATTCGAGCTACTTTTCTGTCTACATAGCTGATGTAGTCTAGCTACGACCGCAAACTGTAGCCGCTTTCGTTAGCATGATGAAACAGACAACGCGAACCAGAATAGGCACGAGTTTCGGTCTTGGAGAATTTGACCGAGCTGGCCGGCTTGAGAAGCTATTAAGAAATTTTACTGCCAAACTGGCAACCTTTTTTTGAAGACACAGCTGAAGGCAATTTCTTTCAGGTACTCGATAATGCAGGCGTGCTGGAAAGACAAGCCAGATGAACGTCCCTTCTTCTCTGACCTCAAAATGGAACTTGGCGCTCTGCTGTCAAGCGCAACAGAGGAATATGGATATTTAGACATTGGAAAGCCGAGTAATGGCCAATACTATCGACAGGTTTCCAACGACAGCGGTAGCACAGAGCAGTCTGAAAGACACCCCGATGAATCTACTGCACCGAATGACACAGATCTAAAATGCGAAGTTGGTACCGAAAGTGGCACTTCATGCGAGAGTGACGTAAAAGATTGAGTATAATCAATGTTTTTAAACGAAACAAATCTGATTTGTCCATAAAATGTGAACGCTGCTCAATTGCTTGCTGCTCAGTTTCGCGTTATTTGTTTGTGAACACAGTTCTCATAAAGTTATTCAATGAACAAGTCCTTACAGACTTGTTATACGGAGATGATATTGTCAGCCAACCCAGCTATGCCTAAGGTTTCGGAATCTCCTCTTCCGCGGTTTTCCACTGTTTAGCAGTGGTATGAGATGCAACCAACTAACTCAGATCTCAGTGACTGAGCTTTAGTGAAGTAGGGCCCTAGTGAAATAGAGTCCTGGTGTAAATTATATACTACTACTGGTTACCAGCGCCATGTTGTTCGAATAGGGTAGTACGCACACTTTTATTCGGAACACAAGTGAGACAAGCGCCACATATTTGACCATTAACTGGAAAACAATCTGAACACTTCATCAGTTGGGTCGATTAGAGCGGTGACGACACACTATGCATCCGAAACAAGAACATATCGGAAGATCGTGCTAGAACACAAGATGATACAGGTAGATGACATGCATATGCTTAAGGGAGCATTCGAAAATTCCTGCGCCTCATTTTTCGAGCGTGGTACGAGAGAATAATAAAGTATATATATCTGTGCGTACGCAGCGGTATTACAGTATCTAGGAAATGATATACTCGCACTGGTTTCACGTATCGGTCAACCAATTAAAGAACCGACAGATTCCCATAACTCACTGTAATTTATCATCAACAATTTGAGACCAACGCACACACATACAGGCGCAATCAAATGCCATAGCGGAAGGAGCGCGGAGAGATAACAAATACATTCTTTTACTCGAAAACTACGGACCACACGACGCTAAGGGTTGTAACGGTATGGATGACTAAGAATTGAGAGCGATTCGAAAAATTAGCAAACCATCTAGTCAACAATACGTGAATGTACAGCCATAAAGACTACGGTGGCTTGGGCATTTTCTTCAATGCACTGCGCAAAATCGTAGGCGCTGAGGTCGATAGCACTTACAAGGCAAGAAACAACACACAACACATCAACCAGCCTACAGACGCCAATTCGCGCGCAAGTAGCGGACAAACATACACGCTATTTTCCATCAGAGAGAAAAGATGCCTGAATCAGGCAGACCGCTCCACGAGTCGACCGCTCGTCATTCTACTAAATCCTGCATTCAACCGGATTCTTCTGAAAAACCGCCCCTCTAATGGTTTCCTTTTGTTTTAGTACAACTTTTTCAGTTCAACGACACATTTTGGGTATTGACGTCGATCGGAAGCGACGTTTGATTATGCTATCTCACAACGAGTAGGAGTCTTGTGAGTAGGGGACGTTGTATCAAATGAAAAAGAAGCCATTTGAGAGGTGATTTTCTTTCGGAAAACCGGGTGGTAAGGAATCGATCGCGACTCCAGCAGGGAAACTGTCTCCCGACGGAAGGCAACCTCTGGAGGAGCTTATCTCGGGCGACAACTTATCTCGAGTGTGACTGGCAGTCTTCCAACCGATCGAAAAGGCGGGAATACGAAAACACTGCGCGTCTACGACGGCGGGGGACCGCGGACGTAGTTCAACTGGGGACCCCAGGCGTTGCGCCAATTATTCACGGGCTCGTTGTCGCCGGGCCAGAACTGCATCAGGCCGCCGACCAGAAGGAGCAGCACGAGGCAGAGCTGAATAGGTCTCGACGCGCTCACGCAGTCCCACGCCACGCGGAGTACTCCGCGGTTCGTCGCTAACTGCTGTCGCTGCCTTGGCTTGCTGCGCTTGCGCCGGGTGGTGGAATCATCCGACTTGCGTCGAGCGCTCGAGTGATCGTCAGACTTGCGCCGAGTGGTCGTGTGATCATTCGACTTGCGCCGAGCGAGCGTCGCCTCCTTCGAGCACAACGTCCAGCCGTCGGGCAGGTCCTTGAACCTGCAATTTAAAACATTCGTACTCAAAGGTTATCAATCATCGAGAACTGTGTAAAAGAATTCAGATCACTGCGATCACATATATGTTCGACAGAGAGGATGACTGGCTGGTTTCATATAATGTTGTTAAAACCGTACTTCCCTCGAACTTTTCGTTAATCTCTAATTCCAGAGATAATATCATAGCATCGAGTTAGACTGTGCATGTATCGCTAAGAAACAAAATGTTTATGACAAGGAAATAAAGCGGCAAGGACTAGTCAGCAGGCACTAATTGAATTTCGCGCTTGAACCTTATCGTTCCAAACCGAACTTCTCTTGCAACCGACGACAAAATAACGAGCAAAAGGGAGTGTACACTTAAAGATCGAGTTAAATGAGATTAGTTATAAACTACGCGATGAGAAACCGCCGGTGAAGTGTAATTATCGTAGCTAAAGTCAAAGCTACCGTACCTTTCCCTGAGGTCGCTGAGTGCCTCTCCGCAAGCGGTCAGCTCGGTACGAAAGTCGGGCGTGACACCGGCGGAGGACGAGGAGGTAGACGGCGTCTGGTCGCAACTGCTCACCAAATAGTTGCACATTGTCTCCAGGCGGTTCATTCGGTCTTGACACAACTCCAGCTCTGAGTACACGACCTGAAAAAGGCGCGAAATTTAATTTTTTTTTGTAAAAGTCGCATATTTGAACATTTAAAAATGGGCGCGAATTTAAATAAATTTGAAAAAGAGCGAATTTCAACTAGTCGAAAAAGTATAGCACGAAAGAATTGTTCCTACTTTGACGTCGGGCTTGTCGTCGACCATTTCTGGATGCGATTTGGAGAGTTCGAGGTTGGTCATTTTCCTCTCGAGACTACCAAGCAATCGCTCCATCATCTCCTTCGTTTCGCACCAGTCGATCCATTGCTGCCTGAAATGCAGGACTTAATACCGTAATGCTATGTATGATATGATCAACTCGTACTGCTTTGGAAGTATGAACTTGAAAAATCAGTTCCCTAAACCCCAGCGCAGAATTATTCCACATTTTAAGTGAAACCAAAATCAAACCAATAGCGAACGACGCATTCCAAAAAAACGCGCGGAGTGGATGATCCATATTGACATTCGATCGAAAGAGTGGGGGAGGGAAGATCTGACATCGGTCAACTGACGCGTCGCGAACGACACTATCGAATGAGGAAAGAGACTCACTTGAGGCGGCCGAGCTCCGATATTTGATGAGCACACGATTCGAGCGCGCCATCGCAATAATGACAGAGCTGCTCGAGTTCCGACTTGATCTCGTCGTCGGTGACATCGGTGGCCATCTCGTAGGTCTTCAGCAACATCCGCAGGCGCTTCCGTTCCGCTTGTAGTCGCGAGTGCAGGTCCTGCAACGAAAATTTATATACATTTATGTACTGTATACACTTTAATAAGTGCATTATTCATATCAAATAAGACACTATAGCGGTTTTAAGGGGATGAGAGTTAAAAATGGATGCCTTCCACGAATATTTCGCTCTGAGGACGGAATGTTGAAAAAAGCCATTTGGCTAGGCTTAGGCTTTCCCAATATTGCAGACTAGTTTGCTTTTCTGATACTTAGGATTAGCTAAGCAAATACCCAAAACCCAAGCACAAGCTTTAGGCCTGAACCAAGCAAACGCATCAAAAGAGTATCCAATCCGCAATACTCAAAGAGCGAAAGAATAATTTTTCAAAAAAATCTCGTACCTGGAAGAGTTCCTGAGTGTCGACGACGTCGTCCAAAGAGCGCAAGCAGCCGACGGTGGAGGTGAAGCTACGATTGAGGGCGCTCTCCTCGATGAGCTGCTTCAGCGACTGAGCCAATCGCGCCATCTCGCCATGCACCAACGCCGTCGTCTCTCCATTGGCGTCGGCCGGCGCCGGTCGACGGACCTGCTTCGCCTTCTTCATCGACAGACTCTTCACCGCGAACAGCAAATCTTGCCATTCTTTCAGTTGTGCTAAAAAGAAGGCTGTAAATTGTGCATAAATGAGAGAGGAAATCGGTAACTTACATGTGATGCGAGAGTAGTCTTCCTGCGGACATCTGGCCTTTGGCGAACAGAGCGCGCTTTTCGTGATGGCTTGCAAGCAACGAATATTCGTCTCGCAGGTAGCAGTCAGATCGGCCTGCAATGATTTTCTTGTTGATTTGTTTTGTGAAGAAGACTCACAAAGCGCGCTTTGGCCAAAAGTATATCAAGTAAGATGAAAGATTGTATCCCTTTACAGAGGAATTTTACTGAATTATTCTAAAATCGGGACAAATGCGCCGCACTTCGGGACGCAGTCAAATGGGCCACATTTATTCGGCTCAATCAAATTTTCGCTTTTTTTCATCGCGAAAAGCGAACGAGATGAAAACAAAGAAGTAGGCACACATTTCCAAGTACAATCAAACGCAACACGAAACCAATGCAGTAAAAAAATAAATGCGCTTACCAGTCCATGACCATTCTGGACGCCCCGACGTTGTCCGTCGAACGCGTCGCAGGCCTTGCGAAAAGAGGCGGTGGACTCGTTGAGGAGTTCGCGGAGGTCGGTGGCGGGCTCGCTGTCGCTGGTGTCGCGAGAGGAGACGCCGATGGGAGACTGGCGAGGGGATCCTGTCATGGCGCGCATGTGGAGGCGGTAATCGTCGCCGAAATCGGTGAGACGACTATCATCCAGCCGTTGCTCTCCATCTCCGTCCTCGTTGTGGGCTGGCGGCTAAAAAAGAGCTCACTTGTTATCAAAGTCGTCAAATACATTCAGACGGTAGAAGTAGTGTTAGGGACAGAAATTGGGATAGGAGTATACAGTTTCCCTTCAATAAAGACACTTTCTGAATCAAAGAAGCCGTTTTCCAAATTAAAAATGACATTTTTATTCCCAAATCGATATGATAACCATCCTTTTTGATTGAAAAGGGGTCCTCTTTGAAGTTAAAAGCGTATTTATTAAAGCGAAAATGGTATAAGAGTGGGAGTAGGAGCAGGGGTAGGATTAAGGGCAGGAGTAGGAGTTGGGGTAGCAGCGGCGCGACAACGACCTACGGCTCGGCGACAGTCCGTCGCAGTAGTTTATTTGAGCTCGACTGTAAACTCGGCCGGGTGACAATCCTCGCCGCACCGAGCGGCACAGCCCTACGAGAAAAAGTCAACAAATCGCTCTCCGGCCAACAACGACGTCGTCGTCCACCGCAACGACTGCCCCTTCTAGCGATATAAAAACGAGGACGAGTGGAACGCGCCCACTGACCGCCGACAACTTGAACAACGCGCTGCGTGATTGAACTAACATTGCGCGCCGATCGACAAATATATACGAGTGTCGCTCATGTGCGACAAGCTAATAAACAGGGGAGTAAAAGTAATGAAATATAGTCGTAATTTCTTAGTAACATAAGTGAAATGTTGATCCCGTAGAGATAAGGTTAATAGAGTGGAGCACGCGAAGAACGTGCTCAATTAATATAATTTTCAATTTAACAAGGACACTTTTCACTTCAAAAGAGAACGCTTTCAATATTACAAACGAGATTTCTCATAGCGATTCGACTAGAAATGCGTCCGTTTAGATTCAGATAACGTCCTCTTATAACTACAGTGTTCTTATTAAAGTGGATACAATATAGTTTCCACTCTAAGCCCGCTACAATGTAACCTGCGGCGCCCTGTTACTGACTAAGAAATTGTGACTATAGCATAATAATAATATAATACACAGCGCAGACAACAGGAACGTATACAATGTCGCGGGCGTCTACTGTCTACCCGCCGCCGCCCTCTCATCTCGCGCCCGCAACAGCGAAGAACATCGATCGGTTTTCTATTGCTGCCCAGCAGCATTCAATTGCCCGCCGTACAACCTCGCCGCGCCGCCGTATTGATTTCTTTCGGCACGCACTCGAGAGGTTTGTAGTAGCGATCTACGCGCCGTCGTTCAGGCATAAACAATTAGTCGGTAACATAATGGCGCGCTAAGTTGACCGATGGTTAAGTAGTGGTTGAATTCAATACAAAGCAAATCGCGAGCGTCGGTGGGGGTCGTTAATGTTGAGAGAGGGATACCATTTAGTCGTTTAGATGTACAATGTGAGAAGGATGGCGGTAAAATAATGGAATGTTTGAGGAGCGATGGGATTTATAGCGCGATCAACAGACAGGTAGAGGGAGGATCCACTTCATAAAATTGTCGTAAACACAATCGCGGGAGTGCAGCAACTGGTCAGTTGCCAAGTGAACGCCACAAAACCCCCGCGCACATCCCACCTTCGCAACCACCGCCCTTACTACAGCAACAACTGCAGCAATCCACTAACAGCATTAAAAAAACCGCAAAATTGAAAAACATATGCTCGCCAACAAACGCCAACAATAAACGCAACGACTGGGCAAATAAGGGAAAGAGCGGAAGGTTGAATGCGACAAAACCCCCGCGCACATCCCACCTTCCCACAATTAAAATTGCAACAGCCTCACTAACAACATTTAAAAAATCAACCGTAGATTTTCAATAAAACATATGCTCGCCAACAAACGCCAACAATAAACGCAACGACTGGGCAAATAAGGGGAAAGGAGCGGAAGGTAACTAACATTGTAATCGTCCCATTCCCAAGCGGGCGCGGCGTCGCTTTGCTCCGCGCCGGTGACCTCCTCCGCACTGCCCCCGTCGGCTTCCATCCGCTCGGTTAGAGGGTCTTCTTCTTCGACCACCTTCGTTGACAACTCATCGCCGTCGTTCACCGGTGCTTCTGACGCCGCCGGCGTATGGAAGCTCGACTGCGCTGCAAAAAGATGCGCAAATTATAGTCATTTTTCGATTAGTAACAAGAAATCACGCCAAACACCGTATCTTCGTAATTTCTTAATTATTAACACACCACTGAGGTTTCGCTTGACAGTATCTGTGCTAAAGATGCGCTTATGTTGGCGTTCTACGGTATTTCCTTTGAATCTCAAATAATGATTGAAAATTTTTGACTATATTTGCCCTATGTCATCAAAGAACGCCATATGCATAATAAAGCAATAGTATCTGGCGCTGACTACCGCCGAGAAAAAGCGCTAATCACTCGGCGGTTAATTGGATAAACGATGAGATTTATTGTCGGTGGGCAGGCGATAAATATATTTAAAAATTGCGGTTATTTGGTAACGCCAAAGCGAAAGAATTAAAAAAAAATTCTTGGCAATCGTATGATTAACAGAAGCTGTGATCGCACTTTTATCAATAATCAAAATAATTCGACGAAAGTAAAATTCTAAACAATAAATCTCCACTAAATACAGCAGCAACCGTAAGCGCAAACATCTCCTCGCAAAGCGTCCGAAGCTTACATAACTTTCAATAAGAAGCCAGGAAGCTTAATAAAAAAGAGCAAAAAGCACGAACCATTTAGCCACATGCCGAGATGTTCACCGTCGGACATGGAGCGAGGCATTCTTCGGGCGCGCAGCTTGCGACGACCGGCGGCGGTGCCGCGATGTCGACCGGGCGCGCATAGCGACTGCGACATCAACGGCGTGCATTCGACGTTCGACCATGTCGAGTGCACGCTCACTTCCATCTCTGAGGCGCAGGCCGACGCGTCCTGCAATTTCGCGTTAGATCAAATTTGTTGTTTATTGATACGCGATCAGAGACACTAGTTTAGGACTATCCGATGGCGTCGCGCTCTTGTTTCGTGCATAAATTCGTGCGCAACATTAAATGGCGTAAGCAAATACACAATAATAAAGAATACAACTCGACACTTAGAGAAGCAAATATTGCAGCAAAACTGTATCCTGTCTTCGAAACAGTGAATGTACCATTTGCACTATAATAAGGAGTAATTTTCAGATCACAGAGAACGTTTTCCAAATCAAAAAGAGCATTTCCCATACGGATTTGACTAAAAATGCATCCTTTTTAAACTAAAAAATGTCTTAATTAAAGTAGAAATGGTATAGAAATGATTAATGAGGAAAAAGTGATAAAGTGATAAAAGTACCAAATCGATGAGGGGCAGTTTGAAGCCGCCGGTCAGCGAGTGAGGGCGATCGGCGCGTGGTCGGACGGCGCGAAGACGGCGCTTCAGCGAGCAATTCGACCCCACCGGCGTCGACGTGAACGGCACGTCGGCTGATTCATTCGGTCGGTCAGGCGTCTTTTCTTCAACGTCGCTCTGCTCGCTGCCGGCATCGCAAGAGTGCTGCAGATAACAACAGCCTCATTTATAGCTGTTATTTTTTGATCAATAAAAAGAAATCTCGCCAGTCATCGGAGTCGGTAAAGATAAACTTGCTTTAACGATGCAAAACACTGTTTTTCACCTAGAATGAGTCGTTTCTTGGTTTTTACGTGCGTAAATCGATAGAAAGAAGTACTTTGAAGTTTTATGATTTACAATTTAAAAATACAATAAGTACTATACAATTTTATGATTTTTTCTTCCTAATCGAAAATTTTGACTATACTGAACAATTTTCGAAGGTGAGAGAGCTAAGCCAATTAAACATGAACGATTAACCAACCTTGTCGTCGTCGACGGTAGCCGAATCGCGACCCAGCGTCCTGCTGCTACTGCGACCGATGCTGTTCGTGCCTGAGCGAAATTCGCGCCACTTTGTGCCCTGGCTGCTATTGCGTATTTTCTCCATCGTCTTCTCGAACTGACTGCTGCGATTCTGGTCGAAAGCGTCGTCGTCGAGCAAGGAGAGCACGTCCTGAACAGATCGCATTATGTCACATCATATCACGCATCAAATACCCCCCTTCCTCTCAAAGTATTAATTGATTACTCCCTCTACTTACTTCAATATCATTCTGCGCCGAAATGTCCCCACCGGCCACCTGAACGATCAGCGAATCCGTCAGAGTATTCGCCGCGCTCTCCTTCTGATCGTACTTGAATGCGGAGAGATAGGCGCCGCCGTGAGTGGCGGACGCATTGTCCGCGAACGATCGCGGCGTTTCGGTGTCCGTAGCGCCTAAAGAGGGGGAACAATATAATCAAATAAAGAAGATAATATTGGAGAACGGGAGCTGAATAATGAAAAGTTTCGATCAGTAACAAGATATCTCGCCAGGCACTGTAGTTGGCTAAAATGAGCTCGCTGTGGGGTATTTAATCACCGTTTTTCACAGAAAAGTGTTAGTCGTTTGTTAGTTTTTTCGTGCGTAAATTGATAGAGAGAAGGGCTATTGATTGTCAAAGCAGTTTAATTCAATCTAAGATTGTTTGTTACTGATGGGAAATTTTGACTACCGTATTTTAGGAAATAGTGGCACTGTGCCACTACTTTTGCGTGTGCCATGATTTCTTAAATACGGTCTATAAACGAACGATGGGGAGAATGGTAAGAGAGTAAGCGTACCAGTATCGTCTAGCGGGACGGTCTTGTAATAGCTCTTGACGGGCGAGCCCTGAATGCGCTTTCTGCGCGCCAAATCGGGGCTACTACTGCCCGACTGGCCATTAGGATTGCGAGAAGGGGTGCGATCGGCGCGCAGGCGGTGCGGATCGTCGGGGTGGGCGCCATCGACGTCGTCGCTATCGCTGCCGTTGTTATTATTGAATTCGTCCGACTCCGATCTGCAAACCGGCACAATTCGCTTGTAATAATTGACGATGGGCGCATAAAACGCAAGCGCAACTAATGTGACAGATTGTGCGCGTGCGGCGGTGCGAATCGCCATCAATCGCTACGTTCGCGCTAGTTCAATATGATTCGATGTATGCGCGCCGCCCTTATGGCTACGGTGACTGTTTGGTTATTTGACTGATACTTTGCGCTCCAAGAACCGAGCCTTGAAGCTACATTAAGTATCCCAGAGTATTTACTTTGATAAGGACACTTTCCTAGTCAAATACATATGAAAAATGGCATATGATTTGGAAAGGACCCGTATGAAAGGGAAAATGACACATATTTTATGCGCTAATTGAAACATAAATAAGCTGACAAGTCTTCCCGTTAGCCGAAACCATCGATCATACGATTTCTACTACACTTATAAATAAATAATTGCGCAGAATAATCCCTAGCGAAAACGCGCGGTGCGTGCAAAAAGCAAAAAAGTCATATCTTAGGTGAATAATACCCGCACAATATCGCATTCCAGGCCACATAAAAGACCAGCAAGTCCCAAAAACACTAAACAAATGCAACTCCTTACCTGGTCACTTTCAGTTCGATGCCCACATCGCAGAGCGCTTCGTGAATAGAATTCTCGCCGCTGGAGTAGCCAATATCCTGCGGGACGACCTCCCAGGGGCCGACGCCGCTGCTCTTGAGGGTGGCGATGGCGTCGCTGCTGCCCACCATGGCGGCGCGGTTGTGAACAATCTGACCCTTCTCGTTGCGATATTCAATATTGTCAAAGTCGGGGTCGGGATGGACATCGCCGATGAGATCGAGATTGCCGTTGTCGTCCATAATGGACTCGTACTCGTCTGCGGCGAAAGGGATCGTGTCCGACTCCTCGCCGTCGTCTTCTTCCTCAACCTCTGCTTCTAGAGAGTTCAACCTCTGCTGCAGCTGCTGCAGCACTCCCTGCCGCTCGACCGATGGGACCAATCGTCGCCGCTTGGCCGACGGCTCGGCCAACTCTGGGTCGCTCTGGACGCGTTCTCGCGGGCTCTGCTGCAACATATACCGCAACGTATACCGCGACGTGTACCGCACAATACAACCGCTCTAAACGCCCAGGCCTACGCAA
>NIUQ01004713.1:0-12867 GCA_002796945.1 Plectus sambesii
TTAAAATTAATACATGGAATAAGAGCGAAGCCGAGCGCTTCGCGCTCGGCCGATTCACGGAACACTGTCATCAACACACAAGCTGCAATCGCGCCCAAAATATTGCGGAACAGATAGCGCGGAATGAACATTCTGTCCAGAATAAGAAGAGATAATCGCTCGATCGCTGAAGAGTGACCGCTGTTGCGGACGCACAACGAACGCGGCAATGCATGCTCGCTCGAAACAGCTAGGCAACGTGCAGTGTTTCGCAATAATCGAAGCGAACGGTTTTGACAGAATGCCAACTATTGCACACGCTCGCCATTACGTCACTGTCCGCACATTGGGTCACCGCCTTTCCATAAGAACAGCGGACTGACCGCACCGACAAACGAAGCTCCGCCTACTGATCGGTGTCTGTTGCTAGGCAACACTAAATGGGACCAATAGCGCAATGACAGCAGGCGCGAATTCAACCTGCGCAGCTACCCAGCTACCCAGCCAGGCACCCAGACAACGATAATTCGAAGATAACGAGAAAACGATCCGATTTCGTTCCGATTTTTTTTCATAGATGGATGTGCATCACGATGGCCGATCGTTTAGGCTATAGATTGTCAAATTCTGTTCAGTGGTTCGCGAACTAGCACTGGAAAACCGAATAAAAAAATCCGCGCGCATACAAAAGTAAATAAGAACGAGGCCGAGCGCTACCGCGCTCGGCTGATTGGTGAGCGCTCTCGATATGTTTAACCACAGCGATCGCTGCTTGTAAGTTGTAAAAATGTGAGTATTGCCGATTTCTTTTACAGCGAAGGAAATCGCCGTAGTGGGCGCGCTTACGGTTGCTGCCGGCGCTACGGGCTTCTACCTGGGTCGCTACGTATTCTCGACGGGAAAGAGCGCCGAACGTTGCCGCGTCAACCACAATCACTGCCTCGACTCGGCCAAGATAGTTGACATCGTCGACGTTGAGGATATCGGCCAAAAGAAGTCCTTTTGTCGGTGTTGGAAGTCGAAAACGGTAAGTTTTTATCGTTCTTTTTCATTCAGTAGATTTTATATGAGACATCTATTTAATCATGTTTGTTAATTTATGGGATATGCTCAAAATATTCAACAAACAATGTTAAGTATCAACAGCTGGGCGATTAGACAACATCATCTACCGAATGGCGTCTTCATGTATCACCTATTTCAATAATGCAACCAATTTCTTAGCAGTCCTAATGAAAACCATTTTTGGAATACGATTGTTCTTTCTCGAGGCAATGTGAACGAGGCATTCTCTTTAGCAAAACTATTTTCTGAAATGCGCACATTTCAATTAAATTATTTTTCATTTGTTGAAAATGCATGATTTTTTTCAATTTGCAATGTTTGTCTGTCTTATAAAACATGTTCCATTTTTATGGATGTGTTTAAGGAATGATTTATCACTTTCTTCATTATTTCTGTAGCACTCGCCAATAAAAACAGAAAACTTTGTGCAAACCGTTATAATCGTTGCAAATTTATAAACATGCGTTTTTAGATGATTACTTTCTTACAAAGAATATATAGGCTAAATGAGTAAATTTAAAGGACCCATTACATACTGTCTTCACTATAATTAGCGCACTAAATTCCTGAGCAAGAATTAAGCGATTTAGAATAATGATAGCAGGCTTGAAAAAATCAAGTGTTACTTCATTATCGAAACATGAAACGTTCATGCGCTAATAATCATAGACCGCATAGTAGGAACGGCTATCATGACTTTATACAGGTCGTATTAATATATATTTAATAATGAATATAAATGTCTTCTTTGTGTGGAATCAAATTTGCTCAATAAATAAATCAATTTAGTTTCCCGCCTGCGACGGATCGCACGCAGAGCACAACAAGCTTACTGGTGACAACGTTGGACCCTTAGTCGTCAATAACACAAAGTGAATGCTTCCCTCTTGTTGCTACTGATCCTCGATGAATAAATCTAATCTGATGCTTGCAGTAGACTGCTTCATTACTCCATCTGAAATTGGTTCCTTTAGTCTTACAGTTAAACAAATTTATGTATGTATAGTAAAATATTGAACTTGAGACATGTCCCGCCACCCTTCATAAATGTATTTGATGTTCATGGTATTACTTGATAACGGGCCCGATGATGGAGCAGCACTCTGCATGCCTATTCATTATCTTGACTTGTAGTGCCACAATTTCATTAGACATGAATAGTCTTCTTACTTTCCTCTCTTTTGCATAGATTTTGAAAATGCTGAACATGTGCTTTATTTTAATGCAAGTAGGCGGTTTTTATTCCCAGTTTTGTTGCTACATTACGAGTGCATTGTCTGCTCTGATATCGATCATCTGGTGTCATGACTTGTTAATTGCATCATAGGAAAAAGAGGCTGCGACGCACTATTTAGTACCAATGCTTGTTCTGTTCTTTTTTCATTTTTCTGAAAATTTAATAAAAGCAATTGATCAACATCGAACGAGTCTGCTGCCAATGATAACATTTTATAATCAATGAAGCAACTAAAACATTGAAGATTTATAAAAGTTTGCTGCGGTGTCGAACGAATTTGCAAAAACATCACTGAAGGACAGGCTTTGATAAACTATTTCGAATATTGTCTGCGCAAATAAAACTTAGAACAACAACGTGTGAAGAGCTAAAAGAACAAAAATATGCACAAAGTATACTTAAGCTATAAAAACTTTTGCAGCACAATAAAATTATATGATAAGTGAAATTTGCTTCCTTGGTCTACTTGACCTTACCATAACTAGCAACGAAAACAATGCAGCAAAGGAAACTCATGGAAAAGCTGCAAGCTGTTAAATAATTAGACAATGATCAGTAGCGGGCATAAAGTGACGAGGAAATGGTAGCGCCACTCCTCCTTTCATCGCTTGACGGTTCCTGGGTCTGTAATTGGCTGAGTCTTATTACTGCTCTGGCGAATTATTGAGGTAACTATTACTTCAAATTTTTCTTGTTTTATAATATAACTCATGGCGCGAATAAAATATAAAATAAATACTAACGCTGTGGAAATTCCAGTTTAACCTCTGATAATTTTGACAAAATTATCAAGGCTTGCTTGTTACGTATTACTCCCTAGTCACACATATATTTTAGTATTCATGAGAAACGTAACTTAGATGCAGCACTGCTTAGTGCATTTGAATATATGCACTTAGCTACACTCTTAGAAAACTACCGTAAAAATGAAAAAATTTGCGCCATATAATAGACTCAGCGCCTTGTAATCAAATATTTAGTGAGGTAATTACCGCGGGTCGTGTTATGGAGATTTGTTAGTCTTTTAGGTAGAAAGATGTATTTTATTCGCTGAAGATGTGGGCCTTAATGAAGCGCGATAAGCGAGAAACTGTAGAGTTCACGCTTCCCTAAGCAGTGACTGTCTGTTACTAATGTGGAGCGGCCATCGATCCTAATTGTGATTTTGTCGAAATTTGAAGGCAAAGGTGCCACTTTCAGCGACGTCCCTTTTGTCGATTACTGATGCTTGACAAAGCACCGCCGACTTCCTGTTTGCGGAGTGCAACGAGCAAATGCAACCGATCCGCTAACTTCTCCATTGCGCTTCTGTTGACTTCGCTAGGTCGCGACCGATGACCGGACTGCTGCTGTTGACCGCTTCCGATTCCGAATGGTCATTGTCATTCATTCGTTCTATCCACTTCAGTCAGCTAAGATGCGGTGATTCGCACGAATATTGGTGACGAACTATAGAGAGCGCGAAACAGTGATCAAATTTGCGAGTTCCTATCGATTGTGCTAACGGTAAAAGTTTAGATTGTGAGACCGGATAATGCTCCCTCCATATTGAGCCTTTAGATGAAATAGAAGAGAAGTATATTTTTATTGTAAAGCCTCTAAAAATAACCAACATAATTGAACTTCTCGCCTGAGTCATACTAACCAGCTAAAATAATAAGATTCATTTTTATATATGCCCATACATTTTTGACGTCTCCAGTATATGTGAAAGATTCACACTCTAATAGATAATAAATCGACCTACTTAGTCGCAACATTACGACTATACGCTTGCTTAATGCCGTAATGTTATGTTCAAGAAGCGCGCCTGCTGCATTGCATACCACTTCTACATTAATAAGAATACTCTTCAAATCAAACGAAACTTTTTTCATAATGCTTTGATTTGAAAAATGTCCTCTTTGTTCTAGAAAGTGTCCATATTAAAGTTAGAATGGCATAAATTAAGAATTATCTGTTTAGAATTGCAACTGGCAAGTCATTTCTTGAAATAAAATCATCTATGTCGCAAGTCTGCATCTTCGTCGTCGTCCTGCTCACTACATGTGCAACTGGAATGCCACAGATGAATCCAGTCTATTTTCATCCTCCTCCGCGACCATTTTGGCGATTTCCCGCGTCTTTTGAACAACAGCGAGGATTTCCTCCAAACCAAATGTTCAATAGAAGAATTCAGCAGCCAATTGTTTTGAATCATCAGCAATTTGAACTGCCTCAAGCTCCATACGCTCCAGACCGGGCTAATTTTCGGCCAATGTCAGCGCCGTTTTCTCAGCAAGGCATCCACCCAAACAGCGCTCCTTTTCGGAGAATCGCGCCACCCGTTCATCGAGGCGGTGTTGTTCCATACACATTCTACTTCCCTAGTCAAAGAATTGGAACCTGCCAGCGAAGTGGATATCATTTCCACAATCGAATAGGTAGAGATACGAGAAGTCAGCGAAACCGAAACGATCATAAAGAGCAAGCGACTGAAGCCACTCTGTCTCAGTTAACGAAGGAGAAAAAGTATTATTAGTGATACCGCAAGATACTCTTTTATGCTTTTCATCGGAATTGATTATATTATGTACTTGCTATATTCATAGATCATAAAATCAATATAAATGGCTAACAAACTAGTAACGCGACGCACAAGCAGAAAACATTCAGGTCTATTGAAGCATATTGTAGGTGTGCGCCTACCGATTCGAATTGGCGCGCTTTAATGTAAATAATTATCGATGTTGTAATGGTTTAGACCACGTGGTCGCTGCCATTGTGAGCCTAATTGGGCTAGTGTGTGCTCGGTGACGGGGCGAAGCGCGGTCGGGCCCAAGCTTGGGACCCGCGCGCTCTGTCACCTTGTACTTCGCCTGGAGCCTGCTCGGTGTTTTGATAAATAAAAAAGAAATAAGAACAATTCTTTACAAATGGGAGTCAAGATTGTCGCCCCATTCCCGTATCCCGGTATGGAAATGCAGGCAATCAGCGTCGCGGCGCAGCTGCGTGCTATCTGTGAAGGAGGTACGGTAGGTCTCATCGAACCAACCGAACAACTCCTACTGGGAAAAACCGCATGGCCGGACTACTTCAGCGACCAACGCACCCTATCGCACAAAGGAGTGCACCTCGTCGCTATCTTTCTACTCGACCAGAGCGGCGTGCCGCTCACAAACCTGCCAAGCTGCAAAATCGAAACGAGTGCCGCGAAGACGAAGCGATGAAGAATCAAGGACATCGTCTACTCACCTTTTGTAACCGACGCCGGTGTTGCGCGGGATGACGGGGGTTTTGTAGGCGTTAGCAAACCAATGTCTACTTAATGACCCCGCTCGCAGCTTCCACCGATGCCGGCGTCCCGACACGATGAATTTTAATAGAATGATTTTATCTAATGATGCGAATTGAGTTTGCCCAATGTTGAGATATGAGTCAGTTTTATGTTTTGTACGTTGTCGAGTGAGGTCGTGCACGAAATAAAGTGACCATCACCACTCGCCATCCTACAATATATTGAGTAGCTGATCCTTGTAAGAAGCAGTCCAGCCATTATTCGTCAATTTCGACAGCTTTAAACGTTCAGCACGCGACCAGTTAAGCTATTATTATTACTATGTGAAGGTAACAGTAATCTGAGGGTGTAATGGTGGAGATTGTAAATAGTTAAACAGATCCTTTCTTTGAACATCGCGATCGCGTTGCAGATGATGTCAGGCAGAGCATGTTATGCGATTCGAAGTGAATGCAGAATTTTTAATATAGCTCTGCCTGCTGATTCGAGTCCCTTCATGCAAATGCAATTATATTTGCCACTGTCCACTCTGGATATTTGTGTAACTGCGAATGGGTTTGTGTGCATATAGCTGTACGGTGCATGTTCTATGTGGTAGCGAGACTTGAAACAAACATTATTGTACAAAAAGTTCTGTCCTATCAAGGTTGGTGACTGATACAGGTAAAGTTCAAATGTTTAGCTTGAAATCAGGTATATTCGATACATGGTCCCTAGCTATTCGAGATCTTTTGTATAGAAAAGCTTTACTTTATAACAGATCGGTGTTTTTTGAATGACAACTACCAATATAGAAAAATTTTATTTGTTTTTCACCGTCGGCACTTGATATATACAGTAAAACCCGGTTATATGCAGCCCGGCTATATGCAGGACCCGGCTATATGCAGCTCTTGGCTGGTTACCGAATTTTTTCCCTATGTTTTGCACTGTATGCGAACCCGGTTATATGCAGCCCGGTTATATGCAGGACCCGGCTATATGCAGCCCTTGGCTGGCTCCCATTGTCTACTTTTGCACTATTCGGAACCCGGTTAATTGCAGCTGTCAGCATGTGACACGCATGTAGGTAGTAGATCATAAGGATCGCATGAATAGAATACACATCATCACGGCGAGATGTCAATCAGATTTCCGCATCGCAAAAAAAATCTTTCTCACATGACAAAATAAGTCAGTTAGCGCGCAGCGAACATATTTTTGCTTCAAAGTTTGTTAAAATGGCGTCGTCTTCGGAAGCAAAGAAGAAGAGAATTTGTCTAACGATCGAACAAAAGCTGTCTATACTCGATGCTTTAAAGGAGAATTCAGCCAGTCGAGTCCAAATAGCGAAGGATCACGGCTGCGATCCGACGACTATCGGTCGTATAGTGAAAGATGAGGCGGCTATTCGGGAAATGGCTCTGTCCAATGGAAACCTGAAGATCACGCGTAAGCGAAAGAGCAGCTATGATGATCTCAATCTTGCTGTCTCCCAATGGTTCCATGCTAAACGAGCTAAAGGAGCATTGATCTCTGGCCCCGTTATCATGGAGAAAGCCTCTGAAATGGCTCGACTCCTAAACATCGAATTTCAACCCAGCAATGGCTGGCTGGCGCGCTGGAAAGCGAATGAGAATGTCTCATTCCATAAACTTCATGGAGAAAAGGAAGCAGCCGATTTTGCTGGCGCTGCGGATTGGATGGAGAAGGTGTATCCCGATATGGTTAAAGGTTATGACAGTCAAGACATCTTCAACGCTGATGAAACCGGTCTTTACTTCAAAGCACTACCTTCAGGGACGATGGCTGTCAATGGCGAAAAGCCATCTGGAGGGAAAGTGCAGAAGGATCGAATTACGATCTTATTCCTGTGCAATCAAGAGGGTTCTGAGAAGTTCGTGTATTCCATTGGCAAATCGAAGTCGCCTCGATGCTTCCAACGCGTACGGAATCTACCCGTCAAGTATTATTCAAATTCGAAGGCGTGGATGACGTCCGAAATTTGGACTCAAATTTTGGTAGAGTTGAACCAGAAGTTGCATTCGCAGAAGCGCAAGATCATCCTATTTATCGATAACGCCTGCTGCCACAAGTTAAAGGAAGGAACCCGCTTGCAATGCATCAACATCGTTTATCTCCCACCGAACGCGACCTCGCTGATTCAACCTCTTGATCAAGGGATCATCCACAGTTTCAAGGCTCACTACCGCCATTTAATTATTCGGAAACAGCTCGCTGCAATCGAGCAGGACATTTCGGCCAAGGACTTTTCGAAAACAGTGGACGTACTGCAGGTAAGCATGTCACAATCAGTGTTGCAACTAATTATAAATTTACTTACAATGTAGTAACAATATTATTGTTACAGTGTATAAATATTCTTACAACTAATAAAGTAGCTATGTTTATTATTTGGTTGCAATACAGGATACAATACGATATTAATTATATTAGTATCGTATAGTATCGTGACATGTTTATTTTACAGGCTCTTCACATGGTGAAGAGCGCGTGGAACCTTGTGACGCCGCAAACGATCTCGAATTGTTTTCGGAAGGCCAAGTTTACTTCGCAGAGCGATGAAATCGACGTGCAGGAGAGCGAAGTCGTTCAGGAAGATCAAGGCAGTCCTAATGCCGAAGATCTGGGGATCAGCGCCGAAGAGTTTACAGAACTGATCAATTGTGATCAGGAATTGGAATGCTATGGAGAACTGACTCCTCAAGAGATAATTGCAAATTTCTGTAGAGGCGACAAGAACGACTCCCATGATCAGGATGGAGAGGTGGAAGAAACTGAGCGTCAAATGCCCACCAATGGGGAGATTTTGAATGCTCTCAACGTTCTACGCGTCGCTGTGGAAATGAAGGGAAGCAACTTTGAGAGATTCTATGCATTTGAACAGGAGATTTTCGATATTACTCGTTCCAACAAGAAGCAATCGAAAATTACTCAATTCTTTTCTAAAAATTGATTCGTACATCGCATTCTGTTTGTACTACAAGTTTTTGATTGTTTACTTGTTCCCACTGTCTCATGTTCGCTCTTTTAAATTTGCTCGAATGTTGATTGAATTGTGTATATATGACATAAAAATTGATTGCGAATTCCCACCCATAAACACATAAATATTACGTCAACACTAAATTTCGCCCATATAAGACCGTAGAACCCGGTTATATGCAGCTTTAGGCCCAAGATCCCTGCAGAACCCGGTTATATGCAGGACCCGGCTATATGCAGGACCCGGCTATATGCAGCTTTCGGCTGGTTCCCGAGGACCTGCATATAACCGGGTTTTACTGTATATAATTATTTTTCCAAGTCTCCTTGTGTGTCCTCGTTAAGCATAAGAAGAAGATGCCGGATGAAACAGAGAAGCTTTATGGAAAAGAATTTTGCTTCATTTGCTTTCAATTGGTAGACAGCGAGGCAGCCAAAGCATCACATATCTTGAAAAGTCACATGCCTCCACTATTCGCGTCAAAAGTCTGCAATTTCACTGCTCACAGCGCCAAAGAGATTGTGGAGCATCTGAGAGAATGCCATAAAGATCGAACCGAATCTGTTGCCATGTTAGTCAGCGACGTCAGCGCAGAATACGAACTCGAATTTCAAAAGGCCTACTCTCGGTCATTTCATAAAACCTCCTCAAGCACAGATAAGGACACTTCTCTACAAGACAAATATGAGGTGCGTTGAGTTTAAATAAGTTCGCACCATCTGCTCTGTCTTTTGTTTTTTCGGCATAAGGTCAGAGAGAATGTAGTTACAGTTCGGGCCAAGGCTATCAAGTCATAGTTGAAAGATAAGTGCATGTATTCGAAGTTAGTTTAGAATCCATTTCAACTGAATTAATTATAAATAATATGCTCTGTGTAAATCGCAATAGTCACATTATCAAGGTGAATTTGAGAATTTAGATATCATTCCACATTATTTGGCGTTATTCCAAATATGTGCCGTCATTTGCAACTTCAGTCAACTCTATATTAGACTTGAGTCCCTCCTAGTTAAAGTTGCTAGTGTTCTCCCTACTGTGATTACAAAAGAGTATGTGATTACCGTTCTGTTTAATAGACATATTGATTCCAGGAGAGACTACCGTGCAGGGAAGTCATATTCCTTTGGTTGATTTGCAAATAAATCATTTTCTACAACTTCCGTTTAAGAATATCAAAACTTGACGCATACAAACTATTACTTAATTTCGTAATATTCTAGCCCATTAGCGACTATTATTGCTCATTATGCTTGGAACACTACAACGATAAACTGAGACATGTGAAGGAAGCACATTTGGTGGCATTTAGTATACTCAAGTGCGTCAAGTGCTTATTTATTACCAAGAGCAACTATCAAGCCATCGCACATGCTGTCGTTTGGCACAAAGGCAAAAGGGTATTTCGTTCAAGGAAGAGTCAGTTTGACGACGCCAAAATGCATGCTTTCTTGACCACATGTTTTCCTGCTTGCATACTGTAGCCATGTATACAAACTTTTCAGAATGCGTTAGGGATATTTTGTGCATACGTACAAACATAAACGTTCTCAGTGTTTTAGATTTTTAGCTCATATAATGCACACAAACGTTGAGAAATAACATGAACCCTTACGTTACTGTGTCAATCTCTATTTATTCTAATTTTGATTGAAATTTGTTAGCACCCCTATTCAGTAGAACAACCTGAGATCATGTGACGAGTATTAATTGGATGGACTGTTTTTTGTCGACAACTGAACTGACAGCTTCATTCTTAAACGCAGAGTGCAAATATCCTCAAGATGCTAGCTGGCCGCGTCTCGAATTTTTCTGTTCTGAAACCGGAACGATCTTGCATTATACAAATGTTAGGACACAAAAGCCGGTTTGCAGCGGGCTTTCTGACGAAACAGACACAAGAGCACATAGCGCAGAGCGGTTGTTGCAGTCCCGTAGGCGCCTAGTGATTTATACAAAAAGATATGGCTCAATTTCCGGCGATGCGCATTTTTTTTACTAGAAAATATATTCGAGAAAAACAATATTTCAACAGAAAAGTCTCTCACTAGTCGAATCAGAAAGCCATAATAAATTTTCGGATTATTCTGTAGATCTTATAGCGCAACTCAGGATATCCCGTTTGTTCATATAATAGGCGCTTCACAGGCAGGAATAATAGCGAATGAGGCATTCGAATTCGGTGCTATCTGGTGCGTATATGTATATATTATAATAAACTCAAGTACTAACGTCGTAATTTCCTTAGAAAACGACTGATCTCAGTCAAATTTGGGCAAGTCTATCTTGGTCAATTGACAGCTATAAAAAGTATCTCTCTACTCCCATTGCTTTTATTTTTTGGTAAATTGCTTTTAACCTATTTATACCCAGTTCTATAACTTGACAGAATCAATCTTAGTTCAATTCTATGATTGTATTTCATTGAGCTCTGAAGGATCATCTCAGAGAAATTACTTATTATTAGTACACACGTCCCATTAGTACTTTTATAATGTACTAAATTTATATCGTTTGGCATACCTTTTAGTTTGTTCGAATATATACTTTTCGATAAATGCACCAGAGGTTAGTTACTTACTCTCGATCAGTGAATACTAGGCAGTGTCATTTAACTTTAACGCTTCCTATATCACCCAGCGAAGTATGATCTAAATATTCAATATACAAGAGAATGGGATATTTTACAACAACCCTGTTCAGTGTTACGAGCAGCCAGTTCACTTGACAGCTTCCCTTTGCTTTGATTAAAATTTGTTTGTTTTAAAGCTACGTCACTGTGTTCCTAGCAGAGGTGGGTGCCGGCGCGTGCCTGGAGGGTATAAGCAGGCGCGTAAGAGGTGAACATCGTGCTCTCATACCTCTACGCCCGTCCAATTGCTGAAATCGAAATATTGTTTAGAGCCAATAATATTAAAGCTTGTGCCTCTATACCGCTGAGCTGAGCTTAGTACATTCCGTAGTCGCTGTTAGTGGGCCGATGGAGCACTGGAGAGATTGTTGAATGTTCCAATCTTTTTAAAGGGACCAATGTCTTCGAATTTCTAATTCTCTCGTCCAACCATGAGCGTTCCAATAGTTAAGCAGATCAAACGCGTTTATCTTCGGCCATAGAGTAGGTCAAAAGTAACGAGTCAGTTAATTTTTACTCACTTTTTAGGATAAATTTAAGTTCTATCATAAAATTTTTATTGAAAGAACCGCAAGGTCGGTTTGAAAAAATACAACGCGATTTTGAATCGTTCGCAATAAGCGTTCATTTGAATGAAAAACTCGCTTTTAACGTCATTTGCCTTTATCGAGCATGATCAAATCAAATTTGCTTGAAATTTGCACTAAGCCAGGGTGAAGAGCGTACTATTGAGTATGTGTGAATTGTTTTTAATACGATTTATTAATCATTTTTGATGCTAATTTAGCCAGCGTCTTAGTGCTGTTTTCAAACAGCAGCCGTCGCTGACATCTGTTTGTCGGGTATGGAAGTGTCTGGCTGGGCGACCACTCTAATCATCGTTTTGCTACTGCTCATCGCACTCGCATTATGGACAGTATTCTGTATGTTCGTCTCTCGAACGGTCAGCAAAATCTACTGCATCAGGAAAGAACAGCGCCGGACTCTACGCTTGCGGCGTTCCATTCATGCCGCTATTCAGCGAGCAATTCCGTCCATCTCTGAAAATGTCTTCACAACATTGCCTCTCGAATTCACAGCTGATGGCGATGCACGGATACTGGACGCGACGGCGCTGCCAGTGTTGCCCACTTACGAGCAAATCGTCGGCGAAAGTGCGGATCGTCGATTAAATGCGGAAACTGTTTGATATGGTACGAGGCAGAGGTTGTTGACCAACCCTGAGGGCAATTTTACAAAATTAATCTCTTTACTTTGAATTTCGGTTCATCTGATGTACATGCGGTCTTCAATCAGAGTTTATGTTCATGGAGCAATTACCTCGCTTACAGCCAAAGACCACATTCACATCGGATGTAATCAACGTAATTGTATGATTTAAAATACTGGCCCTCAGAGGTACATACCCGAAATACCTGCTTCGTATTGTGATACCGTACAAACGAGTCGACCTGTGCCAAATGCTTCAAAATAAATTTTTACGCTTCAAAAGTTATCATTTTATTTGCAGCGCTCACTGATAATAATCGCGCTAAAGGTCAAAATACGAAGCTTAATACCGCATTCTGCATGTTTAGAGCCGCCTCACAAATGCCATCAATTAAATGAGAATCATGGCATCAAGACGCATTGCGAGCCTAAAGTGATCATCGTTTCAATTTACCTATTTTCATCACTCCAATCAAAATTACCCT
>NIUQ01004714.1:0-12868 GCA_002796945.1 Plectus sambesii
TGAGGCACGCCCATTCCATTTCTGTACATATTGCTCAGATTATTTTGTGCAAATGCATTTCCTTGTTCTGCAGATTTTGCGTACCATTTGACAGCTTCTTCATCTGATTGAGGAACACCTTGCCCATTCTTATACATAAGTGCCAGGTTAAACTGAGCATCTGCATGGCCTTGTTCTGCTGCTTTTATGTACCATTTAACAGCTTCTACATCTGATTGAGGAACACCTTGCCCATTCTTATACATAAGTGCCAAGTTATATTGCGCAATAGCATGTCCTTGTTCTGCTGACTTTTTGTACCATTTGACAGCTTTCTCATCAGAGTGAATGGTAATTATCCCTGTTTCATACATTAATCCTAGGGTGAATTGTGCAACGATGTCACCTTTTCCAGCTTCATCGTGAAGCAATAGGATCGCTTCTTCTGATGATTTGGGAATGCTTACTTGCTTGTTGCTGAGCAGATCAATGGCATCATCCTGCGAGTGTACCGTCGTTATGTAGTTGTATTCTTGTTGTGGAGAAATGTTTGAATGTATTTCAGTATAGAATTTTGTGTACTTAGAATACAGACTTTTCTTTGTCACATTAATTTGTGTTTTACTGGAGTGGATCATGTCAAGAAATTTTTTTATATTAGCTTGTATAATCCCATTCCCAATGTATCCCCCTATGCCAAAAATATACCAACCGAACACTTCTGTTGGCTCTTCATTTGCAAAGAAGAAAGTAAGTGCCATAATAAATTCTTGAACGGTTCTATGCAAATATGAATGCTCAACATAGGTGTGGTAGGAAGCGTCTCTTGTGACTTCTTTTCTTATAAATCCAACTTCTTGTACAATTTCCTTTACTTGAAATTTCTTCAAATCCGTGTCCGTAAATGTTGACTTAAATATATCTTGCATAGCCATCATTCCAAGCTGGTGCAGTTGAGGAAAATGCTGATAATTGCTTTGAATTACACGAAACTTGTCACTTTCATCATGTTTGAAGCCAAAGAGCTTGGCAACATCTTGATTGGGATTACTTTTTTGATATCTGTCTATCATCCACCAAATTATGTTCATGTAAAGCTCAACTTCAGTGCCATCAATTATTTTGTTGTGTAAGAGGCAAATAAAGGTCAGCATTAAGGGTGATTCTGAAAGCCGTTGTAAATTCGCGTTAGTGTTTAAGAGATGTGTTACAGCATCTCTATTTTCTGATGATTCTGTAACATTTGTTGCATGGAAATGTTTTGATATATACTCTTTCTTTTGTGATTCAATCGTAAATCCAATGACACTTGCAAATGTAAAGCGTCCTTGGTTGCGAAGATTTGACAAATATCCTTTTCGTGAAGTTAGAAGAACATGGAACCGTAACGGTCTACTTATTGTGCTTGAAAAGAAATTGTTTAATTCTTGGCACTGTTTCTCCAAAGCAGATTCATCATAGCCATCTAAGAGCACTAAAATGTTGTGCTCTTTGCAACATTTACTGCTATTTATGAAATGGTGGAATATTTCATAGTCTTCTTCATCGAGATAGCCTTTCATGTAGTGTGTTATCAACTCTTTAATGTCTTTGAACTCAAATTTGCGTAGTTTACGAAATTCTACGTATAAAACAAGATCATAGTCATTCGTTCGGGACTGTGTCCATTCATATGCAAGCCGCTGCATAAGCGAGGATTTTCCTACACCTGGATCTCCTTCAATAATCAGCATTTTTGCTTGTGCGTATGCTTTTTTAAGCAGATCGGCATAATCCTCTGTTATCGGTGAACCGTCATCCAGTTTGAGCGTCAAATTAACCCATTTTCTTTCAATATCAAAAAAAAATGGCAGTGAGAAGGGAATGACATTCCAAAAGCTTTGCGAATATATTTCTCGCAGTGACCTTTGAATGCTGAAAGAGAGATGTTATGTTTTACATTCGAAAAGTTCAATATCATTAAATGATTTCATTTTCTTCATAAGTCTTCGGAGAATGGATTTATTTCCTACCTTTTTTGAGATATGCTGCCTATCAGAGGTAGCCGCGATGAGTGATTGAGAGTGGCATATCTGTTGTATAGATGAAGGTCGTACCATTCCCCTGATACCACTGCGACTAGAACTGAGACCAAAAGTGGTATCACGGACAAAAAAAAGAGAGAGTTTTAATGAATTTTCCCCGCGTTAATCTGACTTTAATATTTTACTTACCGTATTTTCTCCGTACTGTTAGGCTTGCTATATAAAAAGTTAAGTTAGGGTTTATACAAGAAGAATGAGAATTTGTCACAGTTAAAGAAGTTTAGATTATGTGGAACCCACAGAAACTTACAAGATCATGCTGCACTAAAAACACCGAAAAGTGTAATATGCCAAAAATTTAGAGAAATGAGGACATCAGGTATGAAGTGCAAAAACCATTGTCAAACATGTATAAAATAACTAGCGCTCTTAGCACTCTTAGTCCCTAACGCTATATCAAAAAAATATCCATGAATAAACTGGCGAATAAAAAAGAAAGTGGTCTTAGTAGTTTTTCATGTTATCCGCGAGAGGATGCTGCGATAGTATTATTGTGTATAAAGTGCGAAAGCTGTATACTGGGCCCGAACGGAAGCGGCACAGGCTGGCTATGTTATGATTATTGTTTAAAACCTTTATACAACAGATACCAGCATAACTCTGTCTTAAAAAGGTGTATCCCAGCGGTAGATTCCGGGACAAAAGGTCGAGATAATTTGGTCGAGGAAAATAAAGGTCGAGGTCTGGAATATGGAGAAGTATTTAGAAAACATCACATATTGAGAGGATATTATTTGTGTTTAATAATGTCGAGACTTCACAATGCAGCAAAGTCAAGCAAAGAGATGTCGCGCGTTATAACTTCGCATTTATCGTATGCTGCGCTGCGTTAGAAGTCATTGACACACTGAAGTCAACTAAGCATGATGAAGTAAGCGTGGCAAATCGGAAAAATGGCGGCATAATCAAAAATTCAAATGTAGCGCAGAAATAATGCGTGTCAAACCGCAGATTTACTGGTATATAAGCAGTCAATCAGCAGAAAAGGATAACATCAACAGCAACTTAAAGGTAGCAGACGACTTAATTTAGTCGATTGCGCATTAGTCTTCTTAAGCTGACATTAGTAGTTCTACCACTGAAATCTAAGCGCCTCGACCCTTTTCCCCTCGACGTTTTTTCTCCTCGACCTTTTCTACCTCGACTAAATTAACTCGATCTTTTTTACCCACGCGGTTTCTTACATCGATAATGATCCTTCTGAACTTTTTGTATCTGGTTCTTTCAGGCCATCAGCGACTTCGAAACGTGATGCCAGCTAAAAATATCTGTGGCATAGGGCATTTTTCAACTCTCATAACCGCGATTCAACAAAGCTCGACGTATAGTTTGAGTTATTTTACTGTTCTTTTATCTATAAGACTCTAAAGAATATCTCAAGATTTAATGAACAACGCTTACACCTAATCACATATCAGCTACCAATGTACCTGTTATTCTCAATCAGAATTTTCTTACTAAGAGTCCCCAAAGCAAATTTTGATTTTTTTCGAATAAAAATTACAAAAACGTTCATAACGTAACTGCGACAAAAATAATAGTTAAAACTTGAAATGAAGCTGGTCTGCTTTTTGATATAAGCATGAGTAGCGGCGAATAATCATTAAATGTCTTGTTTCTAATTTGTTCAGCTCTGAGGATGATGCGCTAATATTATGCATTCTAAAGATGCTTCACGCTGGCTACGTATTATAATGCATATGCATGAAGCAGTAAATTGCTCTCACGAATAGCAGGCTGCGAACAACGAAACCTACTTTTCCTAATCGAAGTCCCAGATTATAGTAAACGAACGAAATAGTCAAAAGACTGAACAACGCGGTAAAGTGAGAGTAGGAAAGTGGCATACAGGTGGGCAAGCTCGTTGAAGTTGATCCATTATATGTCGCTTGCATTCTTTCAAAGGAGGTCGAAAATTGGGTTCGAGATTCCAAAGCAATTTCATGAACTGGTATCTGTATTGTAACAAACTTTGATATTAATCATTGCATCGTAAAAGCATAGTTTTTATTTGTCCATTGAAAGTTGTACCCTCCCTTAAAAATGCAAGAGTATGTAGTTGGTATTGAAAAACCATAAATGCCTTATTTTTTGTCGATTTTATCTCATTCAATCAATTATAAATTGGAATGAGTTGACCTAAATCGGTTTTCTCCTTCAGCAGCAACTTCAAACATGAAATTACGAACAAAAATTTGATCCCGTAGTGACTTACATTTCGAATGGAGCAAATGGTGGCCTATCCATAGTATTGCCTTCATAAACAAAGCTTATAATGGCTTGAGGGGTATGGAATTGTGCAAACGGCTCCTCTCCGAGAGTGAAAAGCTCCCAAAGCACAATGCCAAAAGTGTACAGATCCGATTCGATTGGTACACTCTTATCAATAAGAGCTTCTGGAGCAGTAGTTCTGAATGGCATGGGATGATTTTGACTAATCTGGTACAATCCGCCGATAGTGCGCCTCGACAAACCAAAGTCGCCTATTTTCACAACGTAATCAGATGTGAGAAGAATGTTCCGAAGTGCCAGATCTCGATGCATCACCTGTTTATAAGAAAGTTACAATCAAGTAATTTTTGCTCTTCGGCAATATGCTAATAGAATGATGCCGAAATTATTGTCATGTGAGCCTTGCCGCTAAATGAGCCCAGAAACGATCATTACAAGTAGCTCAGAAAAAAAAGCGCTCTGGTACAGTGTAACCCGGATTATTGCAGCTTCTTACTGGCTCCCAGGTAGCTGCAATGATCCGGTTTTCACTATACAAATTACGCCAATGGTTCAAGCCGTCGTTGGCTCATGGACGGAAACCTTCAAACCAAAACTTATGCAATACTAGACATATTAACGCACTTTCACATTACAGAGCAATGAGCAATGAAACTCGCTACCTGTTTGCTGTGCACAAATTCCATTCCGTTAGCAATTTGATAAGCGAAGCAGAGTAAATCGCTTGTTGTTAACGTCTTCGCAAGTTTCCTCTGCTCACAAAGAGCTGCCCAGTTTTCGTACATTCCAGCCTAAACATTGGTGCAGGCATAAACTATCACAAGAACACTTTTGATGGTAAATATTAAAAAATCGAGTTTTTGAAAATGTTCGGGACGATTTACTCTTACCTTGTAGACTGTTGGTCGTCTCATCCACGAAAATCGCTCTATTTCGTCGACGAAATTCTTCATTTTTGAACTTAAGAATTTGTCCAAACTACCAAAAGAGCAATATTCAGAGATCAAGCACGGAACGTTGTCATTTTTCATCAGTCCAATCAGTTTCAAGACATTTTCATGAAATCCGATCTTTGACATAATTTGTATTTCTTCAGATATTGCTTCTTGCAACTGTTTTAATATTAGAGGATCTGTTCCTCCGTCTGCGTTATGCACTTTGAGCATTTTAACAGCCACAAGCTCATGTTTCTCGGATTCATGAGCATGCTTTAATCGACCGCAAAATACAGATCCGAAATGGCCACTGCCAAGCAGCTAAAGAAGTACAGTTAAACATAATGAAAGAAAAAATGAACGAAGCACTACTAACAATGTTTCAGCAAATAAAGAGGTCAAGAAATGTAACATGCATTTTGCGAGGGATATAAATTTTTAACTTTGTAGTTATAAATGAAAAATGGATAAAAAAGTAATGAGTGTGTTTGGGTAAAAGCAATCGCATGGTTATTCTTTTAATTAGCCTAAACGCCATGAAGAAAGGACTTTACTTACTTCCTTATCCAGTTCCAAATCGTTTATATTGACTTCGCAAACAAAATAAGCCGATCGTTTGTCGCCCTCCATAGTCCGACGATTCTTCTCCTTTTGCTAATTTGTAATCGATGGCGTAGAGACAAACAGATTGAGCAGTGATTAACTGAGAAGTAATCAGTAGCTAATGCGCTGGTGACGAAGTATACCGGGTTTTTCCGAATGGAAGTTCCCCCAAATAGAAGCCCCACTGTACCTCTGTTGGGTTTGACTTTGCAAATTGAAGCCCCGGGGCTTATATCTGGAACCGAAAAAAGATCACCATGTATGCGTGAAATGAAATTATTATAATTTCACCAAACATGTCAATACCATTTTCTCTACAGTCGAACCCGCATCATTGCAACCCGGATCATTGCACAACCCGCATTATTGCACATTTCGGCTGGTTCCCGCGCAGTTGCAATACTGCGGGTTCGACTGTAACAAGATTTGCATAAATCACATAGGTCTTTCATTGTTTACGTGTATGATTAATCAAAGAGGTGAAAAATGACACAAAATGCAAGAGTACGTTGACTGCAAAAAGTGTTATGTAAATGAATTTTCCATATAGAAGCCCCGGGGCTTCTGTTTGGGGACAAAGTGGAGACACGAGAAGTACCAATTCTAAATACAAGCCCAGGGCCCTAAACTCGGAAAAACCCGGTACAACCGACACTATGTAGCGTTGCTTACTACATCGTCGTTCGTGCGTAATGTCAGCAGCATTTGTAGTAGCTTGACTCTCACACAAACCAGTTCCAAGTAACTGACAAATAAAGTAACTCTGCTGTTATGTAAACTTAGATCAGCACCTGATGGACTCTTTCATGTGAATAATCAACAGTAGGTTGACTCCCACTTGTCTTTCTACGTATAACTATTGCTATGTTGAGTAACTCATAATGCATGTTCCCAGAAGAAGAATGTAGCTAACCGTCGAGCATGCTCATTATTCATAGAATGATATTTGGATATCCTTATACTTATAGGGTGACGCGGAAAAAAATTACACGAATATTTTTGCAGTTAGTCGGGTATGTCATATTCGATTCTAATCATATTTTACCTTCAAGTTCTCTAGATGTTGCCGAACATTCATTTTAAAAATCTGCAAAATCAATTCAGCTGTCCTTTAAATATTGTTCATTCCTGAAAAATGCGATTTTCTGGGACTGCGAAATGAATAGTAGAACAAATCTTGGAAGTGCAACATTCCCAGCAATTGACATCGTGCAATTCTAGTAATGCGAAATTGATTTTACAACATGGGAATCAATTACAATTCAAATACGAAACAGTTTTGTCAAGTGTTTGCATCTTTCTGTTAATTTTTTTGCGAAAGAAACCTATTTCGAATTTCTACTTCACCTGCAAAAATGTGAACGCATTCAACAAATTCATGTCAAGGATGCTTTTGATGATGGTCCATATTTAAAAGATTCTGTTTCTTACGGGTATGAGGAAGAAGTGACTACGAATTTAGAACAAGCAGCACAAAAATTATCAGGACTCGCGAGCATTACTGTTATTTAGGAAAATTTATATGGTAGAAGACTGCCTAAATACAAGCGATTAAAAGAAGGGAGCAAAGAAAGAATTTTGCAAGCCGGTCGAGAACGAATTCCCAGCCTTTTGATTGAATATGCGGGAGAGAGTCTATCCTGTGCTGGACAAGCATAAAAGACCAACGAAAGCCAAGATTTATGGTAATCAGTGTTATTACTCAGCAATCATATTGGGAAAACGCCTATACAAGTGACACTGATATGATAGGACACTATTATAACTGTGCAGAAAATCGCCTAAATAATTTTACCTCCGTGTATATGGCCTTGATACATCTTGCGTTCCCAACGCACCGTTTATTATCATATGATCGAGACGCAAGATGAATGTGTTACGACCCAGTCATTATTTGAAGGTAAAATTTTCAAATATTGAATAAACATGTAACGAATTCGTGACATAATTTGTCCAACTCAAAAGCGAGATATTTGGATGTAATATAATAACTACAGGGTGATCCAATTAAGTGTTCATATTTCAAATGTTTATAAAATTCAGGAAATTAACTGATTTTGATTGAACTTGGTGATATGATAGCTGACATGTTACACAAAAATCCCACACAAAATATTTACAGAAGTGTAACTGGTCGGTCTCAAAATGACTATCCCTTGATCGATTATTATTCAGGGTTTTCCAACAGTTAATAACTTCGATCGAATTATGCTCGGCACTGCGTGCATAATATTTTAAGTGGTTTGTTTTAGACGATAGCCTGGATTCTGACGTAAAGAATGATCTAGAATAAAATTCATATACAGAAGAAAAAATCTGCAAAATACGAAATGCTTCTTTTTGAGCACTTTTTTCTCCGATCGCTTCCGCCAACCCTATTATTTGCTCGTGGTGCTTTCGTAAGCTTGACAACAACGAATGGTCGTGTTGAATGGTGTTTTGTACGATGGGCATTAATATCATGTCTTTGGATAAATGTTACTAGGCGTATGAAAGCACCAGAGCAAATTATCGGGTTGGCGGAAGCAATTTGGAAGGAAAATGCTCAAAAAGAAGCATTTCGTATTTTGCATATTTCTTATTAGTCTCTGCGTCTTTCCCCAACAATTTGGATACCATTTTACACGTCAGAGTCCAGGCTATCTTCTCAAATAAACCGCTTCAAATATTATGCACGCAGTGCCGAGCATGAGCCTATCAAACTTGCAGACTGTTTGGACACCCTGAATAATGGTCGATCAGGGCGATGGACATTTTGAAACCAACTAGAAGTGATCCTGTAGTTATATGTGCAACATAAATGGTAACATGTCAGCTACATTATCACCATGGTTCATCAAAATCGGCATATTTCCTGAATTTTTATAAACATTTAAAGTATGGAAAGTTTAATTGGATCACTCTGTATATAAATTTGTATTGTGTTTGTGGTACGACTCCCACCGATTCTTATTCAACTGTTTGTGCAACTCGGTTCAGACTAGACGGTTCATTTCAAATTTCCATTACTATTCTGACGATGACACTCTGTACTGTACGTGCGCATTTTTTTGAGCCAGTACGAGTCCAGCCGAACGAATGGGCAATATCATGTTAGGACAGAATGGGACTCGATCAGCACAGTTTCCGATTTCGCCCCGCGAGCAGGGGGCCATTGACGCCAAAAAGCTTAAATAAATTGATGCTGACTGCCTACTATACGGTACGCTATTCGCTTATTAATGTTATGTACTGGGTATTCTCGAAAATAAGCCCTCCCGAAAATAAGCCCCCCCGGGCGTATTTTAGAGGAAAATGTTGAGGCGCGAAAATGCTATTTCTTGTAAATAAGCCCGAGACTTATTTACGAGAAAACCCGGTAATAGTGAATAGAGATGGATGTGTAATATGTTAGGGACGAGATGACTTATGTTCAATTAATGTAAGCAGGCGGCTGCTCTGTTACAATAACTGACAGGCGCTTAGCTACACGGGCTGGCTTACACGAAGCGTGTTTACTTGAGATAAAACTGTGTGAGAGTGAGGCTGCGTGAACGTGCTTACATCGAATAAAGGAAAAAGATATAATATCGAAACTACAAGAGTGTCTCCACAACAGTCGCAGGTTAGAAGCAATGACATTGTTACCATAATTTTTCAGGGTTTGCGGTAGTCGAAAACAGCGATAATGTAGAGCTCAACTTTCGTGCAGTCATCGGTGAGGACGTGCGAGCAGTGACTATTTGCTGCAGTGACGACTATCCAGGTTTGATGGCTTCTCTTTCCGTTGATCACATTTTGAATGTAGATTTAATTTAGATAACACTGTAGTGACCGTCGAAGCGTACGATACGGTGTGTATGTCGCGAGCGACAGTCGCTGAGGCGGTCGATTTCGTTCGTGCACGTAATGAAAATTTACGCTTCTTCTCTGCATAGGTTTTAGCATACTAAATGCGTTGTAGAACTGCTGCAGCAGCTATCTTCTTCTCCTCCGAATACGGATAGTTTCGGTGAATCAAATGAAATGTGTGACAGTGTCGAAGACGACGACTTCGACGAGTACTTGATGGAGGTGCGTCGGTAGAAAATTGAGTGCTTAATTAATGCGACGGCCGTCCAATGTGCAGGTGTTATTGAATGAATTTTTCTGCCATAATTGGGTTGATTGCTCTGTAATAACTTTATTTACGCTATTTAGTTTTTCATTAATTGAGATGCACTGACGTTTAGAACAGTCTACCGAACGTGGTGGAAGTGAATGAGCAGTTGCTGCGCGATCTCGAGGAACTGCGTTCCTTTTACGAAAATGCCGACCGCGCCATCTTCCACTTCTGCTCGAGTCTCGAACACGCCGACATCGATCTTCTGGTCACGTGTGCTTCCTTGCAAAAGCTGGGCATAGAAGCGTGGGCTGTAAATGCCGACGAACCAATCATTGTCAGACTTTCAGAAGTCCACGTATCGCATTATCGATCAACCACCGGTTCGCAATTCTTTTCAGCCATGGTTTTTTATTACTTTCTTCCAGGGTACCCCACAGTGGAAGTCTTCCTCCAGTCGAAGCAGAGTAAAAAGTCGGCTGTCACACGCCAACTGGAATTGTAAGTTGATTGCTGGTCTGCTTGATTGCCATCTTACTTGCAGCATCATCGAAAAGTTCATGGCAGAGGAGTGGCGCGTGAAGCCGTCGACAACGAGCGACGATAACGTGCTGATGATACTGTTGAAGAAGGTGATCTGTCGCTTGCCGACGCTCAACGACCACTGCGTTCTGTGCGACGAAGAGCAGCAGTATAAGGGGATGCTGATGCCAACCGTTTGCATGAACAGTCTGTGCGTGTTCCGTCACCAAACGCTCGGTGTGATGGCCGATGTGGCGGCGCTATCAGAGTTAGCGGTGATGGCGGACGTGACGGCGCTCCCGACGCAGCCCGAAGTGATCGACCTGCTATTCGAATTCCTGCGCGCCGCCTGCTTTTCGTACCGCGCTGGGCTCATTCTCGATCCCTACCCGAAGGTGTACAATCCCTACCCGAAGGTATACAATCCCTACCCGGAGGTATCCGATCCCTTTTCGACGGTCACCGAGCCTGTTTCGGCTTTCCACCGCGAGAACGGCACCAAAGACATCGAGCGGCTGAAATATGTTCTTGCCAACGTCAAATGTCGTCGACGACTTTCCCTAGGTGACTACGAATACGTGTCTTCATATCCCACGTTGCTCAGGCCTACTGTCCAATGGTACGGCACTGTTGCCTTGAATCCACTCTGATTGTTCTTTCATGTAGGATGCTGTCTTCCAACCGAGCACTTCTGGTCAAATTGAACGAGCGCCGTCTCAGCAACATCTTCGGCAACTGCCGCCAGTTTCTCATGCTCATCGATTCGCCGGCCAAGGAGGCTGCCTTCCGAGTGACAAGGGCGCTCGCTGGCGGTTCCACGTTCCTTTTCCAGTGCAATTTATCTGCGTGGGAGACGACTTACAGAACAATATGTAATTTAGTGGATCGAGATTGGACAATTGGCATTCGATTTTGCGCAAAGGTCTATTGGTGGCGTCGGGGACAGAGTATCAACTGCACGAGGCGGAGTACGGTCCGGGGATCTACCTGAGCGATCAGCTGCCGCTATCCTTCGGGTACGCTTCGCAGAGGATTATGGGTAGCAATGGCGCGGCGTTCACCGATATTGTCTGCCGCGACCATTCGTGCTGCGCTCAGGTACGTTCTTCTGTTCACGTCATTTGCATAATATTGTTGTTTTCGATGCCCGACGATGCGATTCGGATCTTGCCCTTGGAGACTGCCGTTGTAGCCGTCTGCGAAGGTTGTTTTACTTTTCATCGCGCTGCAGAACTTTTCATTCGGCAATAATAAAATACTGCAGTGATCAGGACGGATGCCCTGAACCAACACGGCTGCAACATTTACACGCTGAAAAACGCCGAGCACTGCTGCACGCGCTTTTTACTCGTGTGCGTCTCCTAATGTTTTGTTCTCAAGTAAACAAGCTTCACTGTAATCTGTTTTTGTACTTTTAGGTTCGAAGATAGCTTGGCACCTAATGTCACACTGAACACTGAAACTTGCGGTATACTGCGCTCAGCCGTTGCTGACCAAATGAAGCGTTACGCTTCAATGAATATGTGATCAAAATGCCATTGGTATCTTCGCCATATTCCAGAATTACTAGTCCCAGCATCGGGTGTTGTCGATTTATGATAGTGTACATATTTGTATATTGTTTTTGCTCTTGTTAGATTCATGTTCCGTGCGTCTCAACAGTTGCCGTTTTAAGGATTGTTTTGTTCGCGCGTTGATCGCAGTTTGTTGACGTGTTTTGTTTAGAAGAGTAAATGTTAATCAAGTGTTACCAAGTCGTCCTGTGTATATATTGTAGCAGTTGATGGCGCTGCTCTATCAATATATATTTATTCTTTGTCGAACTGCGATGTTTACAATGTAGCTGAATAGGCAAGATGGCACGGTCGAGTCATTTGCTGCGCCTGATCGTCGACTGCAACGCCTGCTGGTGGGGCGAGTTGGCCGAGTCGTCCGAGGACAACGCCGTCGCTTCAATGATTTGCTCACTAGCCGCCTTCTGCAACGCGCATTCGGCCCAGAACGCCGCCAATCGTCTGCTTGTTTTGGGCGCTGCTCACGGACTCAGGTCAGTCGCGTCGACTCGCTAGGTAGTGAGCATTGTCACATTTATTTTACACCTTTAGTTCGTCTCTGATTTACTCGACCTACTCGGCGAAACCGTCAGACGATCCATGCGCGACGATAATCGCCGGCGTCCAGCGATGCCTGCAGGAGTCTGCGTCTTCGTCCACTTCGTCGAAAGAGTGTCCGCTGGCCGGGCCTTTGGCCACCGCTCTTTGCCGTATGTTTGAGCGCACAAGTACGATTACGACCCCCTACTATCAAACTATTGTTTAGATATCAATTGTACGCGTAAGGAAGAACGGCAACAGAGCGAAGGTCGCACTGCTCGCATATTGGTAAAGTGACGCATTGTTTTGATTCATTGATGAAAAAAGTTTTGCAGGTAT
>NIUQ01004715.1:0-12856 GCA_002796945.1 Plectus sambesii
CGGATATAGCGCATTTTTCTTGTCGTCCGTTTGCGAAATGGACGAACAGTCGACTATAATCCTCGATCCTAAACACATCGTTACGATCGATGGTACTGAATAATGAGGAAGGGCAGTACTCAAGATTCACTGTACCGCGCTTTCTCGAAATTAGGCCCCCGAGGTTCAATTTTAAAAATCTTCCTAATGTCGAAGGGGCAACGGCTTTTGCATAACTTAACTCGTAAAGCAGGGAAATAACTAATGAACGCATGCATTTTACACAATAACACGTTGCACACCAGACACGCACACACACTAATGCATACGCGCACAACAATGATTTCGTAATTTATATCGTTGCGCAATATCACAAGACAAAAAACGGGATACGGTATTCCAGACGTGGGCGCGAAATACGATTACATCAATATTAACTCCCCGGGACGTAATTTCACCATTAAAAGTATTTGTTCGCAAACATTTCAAAAATGTTGTCTTGCCTCAGTAAAATAGTATAGTATCAGAAGCTGTTATTGTAACAATGCTATGTTTCCGTACATTTTCCGGCATTTCGTAATTTATATGAAGTCCCAAAAAAGAAACATTTCTCATAACTGCCTCGGGGCGTAATTGAGAGAAACACCGGTGGCTGTAATATTAGCTAATAAATAGTTTTTTCAGCAAAATTAAAATTTTCAGATCAAACATTTTCACAGCAACAGAATTAAGCGTCTTCAAAATATACTCTCTTTGCTTTGAAGCACAGCATCAATCGCCTCGGAAATTGATCTTCGACCGCACAAAGCGTTTCGACAGTGAAATCGTCGCACGCAGCGACTAGGGTGGCTCGAAGAAACTCCTAATATTTATGGGGCTTAGCAGAGGGCTCCAAAATAGTGCAAATGGAAAAATTTAGGGGATCGAGATCGGCAGAATTTATACGTGTTTTATACGAGTTTTATACGATATTAAGTCGAAAAAATGCTCCCGACACCATTGCTGCGTGAATTTTGCCTTGTGGGTAAGTGAAGAGTCTTGCTGGAACTTCTTGGATCGGTCCCCAAAGTGCTCCGGTGACCACGGCAGCACCACTTCCTCGAAAATAGTGCAACGGTAGGTTTCTTGATTGATTTTGACAGCGTAATGGAAAAAAATCAGGGGGTTTTGCCAGTTGTGGTAACACTTGCCCAAACCATCACGAGAGTGTTGCTTCCGGCCGACTACGTGTGACGCATGTTGTTCCAGAATACTGCTTGGCCCACATCCGGTCGTTTTGGTGATTGCACGCGCTTGCTCGATAGTAAACAGTGTCTCGTTAGAGAACAGAACTGCCCTGTGTCCCAGACGGACAAGCCGCTGCCTCATCTTGCGCCATCTTTCTAGTCTTGTAGCTTTCATTTTTTCGGTCAGGAGTTGCGTCTTCTGGGCCTTGTAAAGATGCATCCTGATCGTCTCTTTAACAATTTTCCGAACGAACTCGCGTCCGACGCCAATCTTCGTGGCGATTTTTTCATCGAAAATCTGGGATTGCGTTTTATTCGACTCGGGATGATCTTGCGGATGCCAACGGCAGTGGCAGTGCGTGGAAGATCGCGAGTGTCGCCTTGCTCCTTGAAGCACTTTATGAAATCGTAGACGGTCAGTTAGGGAGCTTTCTAGAGTTTCGCGATGTCAAATGGATTTTTTCCTTAGCTGAACTAGCTCACGATTGCAGCACGACTTGTTTGATAGAGAAAAAATATTTGGCGCGATACGAAACAATTGACTTCTACCCGTAACAGAGAAGCGTTCAGCGTTTCTAATATAATGTTGTGGTCGGTATAAAAAGCGTTCTCAATCGGAACTCACTTCTCTTTGAAAAGGGTATCCAGGAGCTTTATGGTCACCCTATATGTAAATAATATTTTGAACATTGCGCCACTGCTTCTGCGAACAGGGTGAGGAATCTTGTGCCGTTTCTCATCAGTGCTTGGCTTTCTGTCCCTTAAGACATGCTATGAAAGCTATAGGTGTTTTCTAAAATATAATTTCGTTATCAGTGCTGATGTCTGATATTTTATAGGATATCGATACTTAGGTTTGACAGTAACCAAAGCTATGTATGTAGACACAGTGTAAATTGGCCGCAGTAAATTTCTGAAATAGTGCGAAGCAGTCGAGAGTGGTTTAATTTTGCGCGTTAAATTCGTAGCCGGAACTTACACCCACCAAAGTACAATGTCGCTCGATTAGCGCTAAATGCAAGTAAATGATTTTTACACCCCACTGTGTGCATTGTCACTAACGAACAATTATCGACACAGGAGGTGTAAAAACCATTTACTGCACTGACCGCTGATCAAGGGAAGGTTTAGGGTGGGTGAGTGTAAGTTCCGGGCACCCGTTAAATTTTGAAATCTCCTTTGAACCACATATCGTGATCGATCAAAGCTGAATTTTTCATTGCATTAAATACGTTTTACTTGTTTGGACAAAATGCCGTGCATAATTGACAGTAGTGCTTTGATACTGAAATCGTGACATTTACATGTTTACATCCCCTCCTTCGCTTCAGTATATTTTCGTTTGATCAACAGTAGGTTTGATCTCAGCCTGGAGGAGACTGCTGATTGTTTCCCGTGGGAGTACAAATTCATCGATTGCTTCCTCTCTTTCTTCTCCTCATCTGGCATGTATCCCGATTTGCCATTGACAGAGCCAGTGTTACTGCATTTCCACACAAAAGCGTTGTTATACCGCTTGAGCTTCTTTCTAACTATAAGTTGATTAACTGGCATATGATAGCCGCCGCACAACTAACTGCTCTCACAATTGCTCGAAAAATAAACTGGCGCCTCATTTATTCCACGACAAACGCGATCTTTAATCAACCTGTTGCTATTAGTCTTGTCTGCCTATTAGTCATGCATAGTGTCCTTTGTAAGGCGCCTAGGTAAATTAATCTCAAGTGTCCAAATGATTCATTGAACTGTTTCTAAAGTCGAGCAACAGTTCTTGAATCACATGCTATAGATGCTTTGAAGCGGCGATTATTTGATCACTGGGATCAATCTGTTCGTCGTTTATTGAGTGTAGGATGTGTAGCAGTCAATGTGTTTGGTTGTTTTGTTTTGCAGGTGTTGTCGACAGGTTGCGCATATCGATCTGCGGTCGTTATACTTTATTTACGATAAATAATTACGCGCAAGCTGCTATATTGAAAGGGTGCCGCTTATCCAACTGCTGTTGGCATGTTGCTAAAATGATTGCTTTTTGTCTCTATTCGGGATGTGTTACACGAAAATAGTCCGTTTTGCGCCAGGGACGGATTGCAAAGAGGCGGTTAGGACGACGAAGACGTGCGTTCGCAGGCCGGAAATTTCGATTGTTTGGCGCAGTGGTGGTCAAAGGGAATAGCAATGAGCCCTGGTAAAGCTCGAATGCCAGAGAGTCGACTGTTTACCGTTAGTTTCGGCATTTTTGCCATGAGAGTCACGATCTAGAAACAAGGAGCGCCGTGAATAATGAATTTCAGCAGCGAGGGCAGATGGGTGGTGGAGTGCGAAAGATAACGTCGTTGATGCGATCATTACGCTTTCAGCCCCACTGCTCTTGTGGAATAGCGCAAAAGGTCGTCAGCAAAGACGCAAAGGCTCCCATCCCACTCACCGTATTTATACATCGTATGGAAAATCCCACTCGAGCGTAGGAGGAATCTTTTTTGTCTGCGGGAGATTGCTCAATTGGTAGAGCGCTCGCGACTAATGCGCTGGGCGTGAATTTGAGCCCCACCCTGGCTTGTCCACTTTTTCCGCTTCGTTCACTCAAACATTTCCGTCAGCATGTGCCATCTAATCTCTGCATCTCCTCCGTCATCATTCTCGCCGTATTTAATCTGTTCCGCTAATGTCTAATTATTTATCCAGTGCTTGGTTACGCAAACTACCATGTTGTGTGTTTGCGCACACAATAAGCGCATGACGATCAAGCGAAGCAGTTACTTTCGGCTTGGTTGGGCGATTAGTGAAACGGCTACCAGGAACTGCGTGAGGACAAAAATGCGACGGAGCACCGACTTGCTCTTTCTGCGTGTCTACCATAAGCGGCGGTGCGAAGGTGGACCAGCTCCACTGGACGTTCATTAGTCGAGACGTTTTGCTAAGTAAATCATTCAAGAGGTTACAAAGCGAAAGCGAAGATAATTGAAAGAGACGCGCGGGTGTTCCCCTTTCCCCGCGCCGACGGACGAATGTCGCGCGCAAATGCGAAAACAGAGAGAGAGAGAGAGAACCACTGCGTCTCGGCGGGGCGATGGGGGTTAGTTGCGCGCTTAGCCGGGTCTCGCATGCGTCACTAAAGATGCTCTTTGCAGTTCACAGCGTCACTAATTGGGAGCGATTGTTGCCATGTGCTCAAGCCGGAATGGAAGCGCCAAGTGATTTGGTGCCAACCGCTGACTCCCCCGCCGTTCGCCGTTCTTGAGACATCGCCAATCGTCGTTAAGGGCTGCGTGACGTCGTGAACTGTTGCCGCGTTTGCCGTTAAAGAACGGCGGGATTGTTTGGCTGCTGCCCAGTCAGAGAGAGGTGAGCAGAGGCGTTCGCGCTCGCCGACAATCGGAAGTGCTCTCTGCCGCGCTGCGTCGATCCGTCAGTGATAATCGCAGCGCTCTTCGACAGCGGTGAGGCCGAGGAGGTGCTTCATGTCATGTACACATTGCGCGGCTATTGATCCCCTTGCGAAGATCGACTAGAAGGCGGGCGAAATTGTCCTCGTCGTGTACATCCTCAAAGTCGGCTGGCCTTTCAATCGTGTTCTCGATCGCAATGAACGGCACCGATCTGCCCGACTGCGAGATCTGCGTCGCCGACCCGGAAGCCTCCACCTACCGCATTTACAATTCCATCGTCATCGGAATTTTGGTCCCCGTGGTCGGTGTGCTGGGGATTGTCGGCAATGCGTTGTCGGCCGCCGTCTACAGCCTTCCGGTAAGCTCAGTGATGTAATTTTGATGGTTGTTGAAGCTTGAAATGAGTTTGGTCATCTTAGGAACGAGGGCCATTAATATTGAACACAAACTGTAACTCTTACCTACTTTGCAGCAACCGATAATTGTTAAGCCGCTTTAACAATCTCTTATCTAGCTTTTACTTGCTCCTTCTGAGATATTAAGACGATAATAATGTAGTCAGTCTAATCGTCAGTCTTTGGCTAAGCATCCGAGAAAATCACCGGCGCTCTTTGTTTGCACTACTTTGTTGCATTGTACATCGTTATGTACTGCATTATTTAGGCAATGAGGAGCTCGGTGAACATGTACCTCTTCGCATTGGCCATCTCAGATATCGTCGTCGTTATCACCGGGATATTCTTGTACTTCTTGCTGTCCATAGAGTGCGCCGGGCCGTTCGTAACGATGATCTACGGGCTAGGTGTGCTTTCTAACGAGTCGTATTGTTCCGCAAATTGCAACTGGTTGACCTATTTCAGGTGCTTCGTACGTGTTTCCAGTGAGTCATATAGCGCAGACCTCTTCCGTCTACCTGGTCGTCTGCGCGGCGATCGACTGTTTCGTGAGCACCGTCGGACCCGTATCGATTCGGTGGGTGGTTGACACGCTTGAATGCCCCGTGCGTCACTAATCCAGTCGAACTCTAACCTAATTTGCAGCAAGCACATGTGCACAGTGCAAAACGCCAGACGGGCGGTGATCGCCATCGCCATATTCTCGGTTGTTTACAACCTCCCTCATTGGTTCGAGATTGAAGTGGTCGACTGCTACGAGGCTCAATGGAACATGACGCTGGTGATGCTGACGCAGACGGCGTTGCGTCTCAACGAACTCTACATCACCGTCTATTACATATACATGTACACGGCCGTGCTGACCGTCGGCCCGCTCGCACTACTAATCATACTCAACAGCACGATCATCATCAAAACTGTCTGTACAAAAAAAGACAGTGATTCGAGGGAGGGCGAGGTACAGTATATTTTGTGTTTTTGACTCGTTGATTCACTTTATTCACTCAACTGACATGCGAATCAGGAATTCAGGAATATTTTAAGTTGATCGCCCTGTCACATAGCATACTCATTCTAACAGAAACCCGTAGCTTCGATTAATCCGCTCTTTTTCTAAAACTGGGGTGTATTGCGTATTTGTTCAAACTTTTTTCGCAGTTTTTCTAGAAAATCGCAATGCAAAAGATGCAAATTATTCCTTTCTGCCTTAACGAGTAGATTTGATTCAACTCAGCATGACTGGATTGCGATGGGAATAACGAAAAGGGGGGTGTGAACTTTTCCTGAAGACGGCTTCTATTTGAGTAAATATGGTTCGCGTCACAGCCAGCTGAATGCTTATCTAACGAGCCAGGCGTGAACCAAAAAATCAATAACGATAGTCAGGTTACTCGCTGCGGGCGAAACGAATTTAAATATGCCGCCCGAAATAGTTCTACCCTGAGGCATTTTACGCACAACAAATATCTTCTGTCCTATTACGTATTTGCTTATAAAATCTGCGAAGAATGTGCCATGTCACGAAAATTAGCGTTAAAATTTGAATTCGTCCGCTTCATCGGATAAGCAGCTGTAACGCAGGCGTATCTTTGAAAGGAAACGTTTTCAATTACTCACGAAACCTTTAAGATTCGTTGGCAACTGAGGGCAAATTTATAGAATGAGCAAAAGTAGAAATACACACATCCTTGTCGCTTGTCCATGACCATCCCCAGCATTAATCGTTCACTATTGAAACTGACACCAATTTCAGGATACGTTCACTTTGATCATGGTCGTGTTTCTATTCATATTTTGCAACATGTTGGCGCTGGGCATCAACTTGTCCGAGTCATTCGCCGACCTGGGCCAGGCGTTCAGCTACCTGGTCGATCTCTCCAATCTGCTAGTCATCATCAATTCATCAGCCAACTTTGTCATATATTTTGCTTCTGGCGAGAGTTTCCGTCGATCTCTCATATTTTACCTTCAACACAAGTTTCGAAAGTCGTCCAAGAAATCTCGTTTGCAACAGAGTGACCGAAATGCGGACTATGTTGCAGATTCGAGTTCGCAGCTTATAAAAAGTAAGTATGGCAAATCCTCGCTTCTAGCATCCTTTTGTTTACTTAGGCTTTATTAGTCTTGCTTTTCCACGCGCGAACTTTGTCAAGAAGCAAATTAATTTCGGCGGATCTTTCAGCTCGAAATAAAAACTAAGTATAACAGTGATTGTAATTTATTTAGAACGTGCTATTAATGTATGATATAAGAATACCTTATGAATGAAAGGATATGAAATTCCTGCAGGCAAAATTTAGCTTTAGCGTCGTGCACGTAGCGGCTATTGTGAGTTTAATCTGTGGGCGGTTAGCCCGAAGCTTTCCGGGGCGGATTGGGTAGATCTCTTCCGGGAACTTCAGCGAACCAACTCTGATTCAATGACGTACGATGCCTAAAAATGTGCTGAAGATGTATGCGCATATCTACAAATGGGCGCGTTTCAGATGGTGCACCGCCGGCGGTTGTGTCAAAGTGTGTGAACATGAATGGTAGTAGACGTGCTAGTGAGCGCGGCAGCTGCAAAGACTGGTCAGCAACGGAATTTGAACGACTGCTAGTAAAGACGCCCGCAGTTCCGCCGAAGTACGTGAACATGAATGGCACCAGACGTGCTAGTGAGCGCGGCAGCTGCACAGACTGTTCGGCGACGGAAGTTGAACGACTGCAAGGAACGGCACCAGCGGTTCCGCCGAAGTGCGTACACATGAATGGTACTAGACGTGCTAGTGAGCGTGGCAGCTGCACAGACTGTTCGACGACGGAATTTGAACGGCTACTAGATACGACGCCAGCTATAATTGTTAATTGGAACGCGAAGATTGCCAGGAACAGCTGTACATCGGAATCCGAGAGAGAGTGCATATTTGTCTGACCATTCCTGGCTTCGCTGCATACCTACTCGGACGTACTAATAAGCCGCAGACGTGAACAAAGTGACACGTCGATACGTAACACGTCAATACGTGAACACGGGAGTACCCCCAGAAAATGTTCTTTCCTATGTGATACGGTTCAATGTGTACCTTGCACATACAGATGGATATAGTTTTAATGGCTGAAAAGTGCAGAGTGGTTACGTTTTTCAAGGTGACTAAATCTAGCATTCCGCAGCGCAAGCATGCCAGTACAGTATGATGTATCGAGCAGGCCGATTAGGCCATTGTAAGCTAAAGATTGCAAGCATTGAAGGCGCTTAGTGTTTTGAAAGTTTATGGATGTATAAAAAGAGCGTTGAAAAATTTGATAAGTTCATATTTAATAATAAATCTGAGACTATACAAATAAATATGATCCGATTAATCTTTGCTGCTGCGCTGTTCTCGCATTTGTTAGCTGCTGAACAAGAATTCTATGTTAGCTGATCAAACAAGACACAATGGTCTTCCTTGGGCGGAAGCGATAAATGTCACGATCGCCAAACGAACTATTTGTCTAAGGAATAACGATTGTGCGCGCAGCTGGATAGAAGAGGCGTATATCAAAAACTAACCATATGAAATGTCACATTGTTGTGCTCGGTCGCTGAGGCCATTATTAGTAAGGGGGCCTTAATGGAAGTTTGACAGCAAAGGCGAAAACGATTGAACCGTGATGGGCTATTTTAGTTTAAGTGACCTATGATTTTTATACAGGACTGCAAGGGTCAACAGAGCGATTCCTGAAGAAATGGTTGGTATTAATCAAACAGCGAAAACATGCTTTATATAATAACTTTATTGTGGTCCTTTCCGACTACTTTAAACTTAGCCATGAAAAACAGGATTACGTTAATATTTAGCAAAAATTCGTACCGAAATATCTTGATTTAAGTTAATTTTGTCAATCTATTTTTAAATCATGCAAAAACTGTCGATAAAACAAAGTTAAACTTCGTTTTATGCCAATAGTACCGTAGATAAGAAATAACAATATTAATTTTGTGGGTCGTACATACCTGATATGGGTTATATTTTTCTCGAAAGCATAGCTGTACTTAGTGCCGCAAAATTATCGGCCCATAGGAGAGAACATCTCTGAGGAGGGCGCCGACTGCAATAATAGCGTCGATAATTGCCTCAGCTGACAGTCTATAATTCATCATCGCTCTCGTCGCGCCGTCAACAACTGTCCTGCTCAGAGTTGTCTGAGCACTGATTAATGAGTAATATAATCACACTCGATGGTCCTTTTGAGTATGCGACACAAATAAATCGAAATAAATACTACTTGCGCAGTCAGCCTCTTTAAATCACGCAGGGCAAATACCGTCTTCCACATCTTTACCGAACTTGTGAATATTGCATGCTTAAGGCAGAAGCGTATCAATGAAGATTAGTTGTTTAACATTCTTAAATTAAAGAGTTGCTCGTACGAATGCGACATTATCGTATAACATGTTCAAATTGTGCGACAACCGTAACATTTCAGTTTCAGAATATTAAACAAGCTTATTTTCTTTGGTGCACCTCGGACGTAAGCATTTCCACAGGTTTGTTAAAGGTAAAAAGTACGCAACTTTGATAACAGGAATGGTGTGGCGTTTCAGTCGCCTAGGCCGCTGTCTCTTTTGAAGTCGTTCCTTGGGCTTACTGTCGTATTTGCCTCTCCAGTTTTTTTAGTAAGGGCCAATTTCACAAAAGTGGTGTCGTCAGAGCTGCGCCTTTCGCACAACTGTATTAACGTGTGGCTAAAGAGTTTTTCCGCGATGTCACCGCGTTTCCCACACTTCTGATCACAACATTCGTTATGGCAATAGTTTTGTGAAATTGGCCTCAGGACGTGTATAAGCGGATGAGGAAATATTTGTTAGCGGCTCAATGCTCGATTCACAGTGGTAGTCGTATTTGTGCGTGTAGTGGTGAGATGGATTGGTTGAAGGATCAATTGCTGACCACATAACCTTATGAGCAGAGTGCTGTTGCTATGAGAAAATATTCTTTCATAGGGGACCCGAAGAAGGCTTATATTTATTGATTTTGCGCAGCTGAAGAGAAAGAAGGTGCATCAATGTTGATTAAAGCGCGAACATGTCTACTTTTTGTCAAAGGTGTTTTGAATTAGTAATCATGTTTGCAATTTTGCGATGTCGAACGTAATTCATTGGTCGTTAGTAATTTAGTGATGAAGCGGCAGTTAATTTGACTGTCCATATATCCATGCTCTGTCTGTAAGCGCTCTTCGAGACATTTACAACTCAAACGAGATATGCGGGGATGATATCGTAGGTGAACTGACTAATTGCCGCAGCCTTATGATAGAATTTGATGGCAAGCGCTGTGAAGACGTAAATACTGTCCCACTGCGTCATACTCTTCTCATCAAGAGAAACGTCGAGATTAATTATTGCGCTGAACGGCGCGGTCAGTGTTTGTGGAGAGCCCGCCAGCTGTCATTCACCGTTATTCTCGAGCTTCATTCACTATATTTTCATCTCATAATGTGTCAGCGTTGTTCCAAAACAATTAACTATGGTCAACACTCTTTCGCGACACGTAACAAAACAGCGTGGAAACTCTCAACAAATATTCAGTCACACGGCAGAACCGAGAACAACAAACGAAACAGGCAACAGAGCGAATGGCAAAGTATTAAGTCGCTGAGAGAATTCTTTTGTCGCTGAGGATTTAAGCTAGCGCTAGCCGGATTTAGGGGTTATGTCGTGTTCGAAGGCGTGGCGCGAGTCCGATTGGTCGACGACCCGAACGGATGATCAATGAAAAAATCGCTGAGTGACACGTCGCTTTCGCTCAACCGAAACGACCGCTCTTCGTCATCGGCGGAAGTCGAAGCGGTCTGCGGCTGATCGAAGACGGAAGTGGCGGGGATGGCGGAGGCGTTGGTGACGATGGGCGGGGGATCGCCGCCAACGGTTGAGACGTCGTCGATGTTAATGAAGGTGGGGTGGGTGAGAGTGCCGGTGGTGTCAAAGACGATGGGGACGGTAAAGGGGGCGGCGTGGATGGCGCTGTCGACGGCGAGATAGTGACACTGCTGAGCGCCATCGGCGTCTTCAGCCGCACGACGCTGTAGTTCTGCTTCTAGCTCCGGATGCTCCTACAAACGGACGAGCGATCAGACCATCAACGCTCATCATACAGTAGAATTTGTTTATAGCGGCATCTCGCTTATATCGTTATTTCACTTATATCGGTTAATTCTGGTCGATCCCAAAGCGCAACTTAACACACAATAAAGTTCGCTTATACCGGTAATTCCGACCGACCCCCAAGCACCGGTATAAACGAATTCCATCATACTTTCAACGCGGTTGGCAGTAGTTCCTCATTTCTACGAAATTATCAAGAATGAATGAGTAGGAAATGAACTGTCAACGCATGCATTCTTGGTAATTGCACTGGAAGCGCGAATCGCTGTAATTAGATTGAGGAAGAATGAAAACGGGAAAGGATGGCGTCTCGGAGTCCAGTGGGACGCTGCCCCCATGCGAATCATTAGCATGCAAAGTAGCGAAGGAGGAAGTAAGAAAATAGCCGTACTTGTCCGGCTTTGACTGCATAATTAAGCCGTAACTGATCCGCCCGCATTATCCCATCATCGCCACTTACGCAGATACAGTGGAAATCGCTTACGTCCTTAAATGAGGGACCGACAGATTTTGACCGGTATAAACGCTTTACGGTTATAAACGAGTTTCGCTCTGCACAAAACATAGATGGTTTAAAATTTGAGAATGGCCAAACCTGACCGTAATAAGCGAAACCAGAATAAACGTTTTACAGTATGGTTTAAATTTCTTATTCCATAACAAGAAAACCGTTTAGGTCTTACAACAAATACGCTCACACCCGAAATGCAACTTACTTGTCGCAAAGTGCAAAACTATTAGCGATAAAGCCAGATGACAAGCGATAGTTGCAAAATATTTTTACAATGTGACACTTATATTCAATTATTAACATAAAATATACTAAGGTAATGCATTTGATCGCTTTTATACCTATTTTAACCGTACTATACGGTTAGTTTTAGCAAAAGAACACTGTTTCCACTACGATAAGTAAGCCATTCCTTATTCCTCTATATACTAAGGAGTGGTGTAACGATGTTTGTGCTCACGAGTAGTTACTGTTGAAGAAATTTCGACAATAGAACGTGCACTTGCACAGAGCGCTTGAAACAAGCGAAAGTAAGCAACTGTCCAACACCAACATCTGCACGACAGTCGAGTAAGAAAATAAGAAAGTAAAAAACGTACAGTCCTGCGATGCTTGCCAAGCGTCGGACTGTGTCGATAGCCCTTGCCGCAGACTTCGCACCAATAGAGCATGACATCCTTGGGAAGATGCGTTCTGCGGTGCTTAACGAGCCCGGCGGAATCGACGAAAGCCGCGTCGCAATCCTCCTCCTTGCATCGGAATGGTTTGTCCCCCGTGTGCGTTCTCGTGTGTATTCTCAGCTTCGACGAGTTTACGAATGACATCGGACAGAGTGAGCAGCGATACGGTTTCTGGCCCGCTAAATGCGCAAGTTGGGTATCATTTTTTGCTGAGTATTGTATTTTCCAATGAAGGATTCTCCCAAGATCGCTTTTAATTGTCCAGCTATATGAATAAAGGTAGTATATACATAGCAAATTTTGACTAAACACTAAGCACATGTTAATGAGTCGGCTCAGTTTCAGTTTTGGTCCCACCAGGAAAGGTTTATCCGCATATTCTTACACATCTCCTATACTTTCTTGTTCGGTGCCCGGAACTTACACCCCACCAACCGTCTAAATACAGTAAATTATTTTTACACCCCCACTGTGTTCACAAATTGTGCGTTATCAAATCAACACAGTGGGGGTGTAAAAATAATTTACTGTATTAAGACGATTGGTGGGGTG